>RCWM02000876.1:0-305924 GCA_003667255.2 Euschistus heros | reverse complement strand
GCAACACCACCTAAGCCTGCTAAAGCTAAATTTGCTCAAAATAATTCAAGTGAAGGTGCAACTCTGTTAACAGTTACCTCAGAAGTTTTTGCATCAGAGACTAATAGTGATGCTGGTATGTGGGACAATGGAGCAACACATCATATATGTAGTAGAAAAGAATGGTTCACAAGTTTGTGATCCATTTACAGATGACAATATAATGTATTAGGCTAATGCCTTCAAGTCAAGGCGCTTGGTAAGGGATCTATTGTAATTTGAAGCTGTGTCTATACGGCGCATTGAAGAGACTTAAACTACGAAGGTCCGGGCCTAGTTCCAGGTGATTTATCCAAAGGAATCTTTTTTCTCTTTTAAGAGATCAAGATCATTTAGACCAAAAGAGTAACTTTGAATCACAATGCAGTTAGCGGTAAATTATCCCTTGAACCCGGTAATGAAACCTCTTGTGTCAGGGCTAGGAATCGTCAATTGGAAGTGGTTCTCTAACTCTAGCCATTAGGGAGTACCCACAACAGAGAGCTGTAAGTCAGAAAATACCAATATATTCTACTCCTTCAAAGACAATAAGTTCATTACAGCTGTACCATGAAAGGATGGGTCATCAAAACAAACGGAATTCAGGTGAAGGAAAGTAATTTAAAAGAGAACTTAATTTTAGACTTAACTCTTGATGGTGAACTCTGTGAGGGCTGCATAAAGGGAAAAGCTCATAGACTCACGTTTTGGACGTCGGGAAAGACGATGAAGACTGGTCAGGTTATAAACACTGATGTATGTGGTCCTTTAAATACCCTCGAAAAGTGGATTTAAATATTTTCTGGTATTTAAGGATGAATTTTTTTCAAAAATTTAAAAATTTTGTATTTTATTAAAACCCAAGGATGAAGTCTTTCAAAAATTAAGAGGAATTTTTGAGCAGAAGTTACCCCAATTAGGTCATAAAGTAATGTACATTCAATGTGGACAATGGCGTGAGAATTTAAAAATGAAAGAGTAGAAAAGCTTCCCAAATTAAAAGGTATTGAAGTCAGATATACTATGCCATACACACCACAGCAAAATGGCTGTGCTGAGAGAGAAAAAAATCGCTATCCATGTAGAAACTGCAAGGAGCCCTCATGCATTCCGGAGAAGAATCTCTACCTAAGGAGCTATGGGCAGAGATGGATTAATGCTGTAGCCGATATATTGAATCGGAACTGGCTTCCATCATCCGAAAGAACAAAAGGTTAGATCTCACATTTGAACCTTGGATGGGTATACACACCGGGACATCAAAAACTCGGCGTGTTTCTAGGATCCAAAATGGTGGATGTTTGCCATATACAATAAAAGAAAAATAGTCAATAAACTTGATAACAAAAGGCATAACTCAAGGCACAGGAAGTACTTGTTTGGATATTGAGGGGGGACACTGGATACCGACGTCTTCTCAAATACTATAAACTAATTACGATTCATAGAAGAATTGTCCTATTTCCAGGAGTCACATCAATAGCACCGAGTATGTGGAGAACATCTTAAGTTCATTCCAATGGACTGTAACAGGTATTGACATTTATATTTAAAGCGGAACCAGAGAGAACATAAGGAAAAATGAAGGAGAAGCTCAAGTACTACCTGTGGAAGGGACGAAGAGAATCCAGAAGCCTAATATGAGGCAGATCAAGAAGGAATCTCAACTACAAGACGAAGATGAAGAATTAGAAATAGGAAAGAGTAGTGTGGAAAAGAGGACATAAATCATGAGTGGGCAGGGATTAAAATAAGTAACCATAAAGCCCGTGAGGAAGGAGTATGTTCCCAACATCGGATTGAAGGGAAGTGAATCGAAGGTGTGGCAATTTGCCTATGCAAAATGCTATTTCTCGATCTCAGACCAAGTGGACGGGAAGCGGAGTGAAGTGGCCGAAAAGACATGGAAAAGAGGAAATTGGATTTCCCTAACTAGAGAACAAAACATGGCCTATCTATGTGGATTTGCCGAGTCATAGGCTAAAAGAGCTATCCCTTCCAAGTGGGTTTTTCAGCAAGAAATATAAACTTGATGGAAATTTAGAAAGAGATACAAAGCTAGGCTAGTGGTAAAAGGATTGCACAAAAGAAAAGGTCAAAGATTTTGGAGAAACCTTCAGTCAGTTGCTCGTCAAACCACTGTTAGAACGGTAATCAGTATTGCCTGCAAATGAAGATATGAGTCTTTATCAGTTGATGTATCGACTGCATTTTTAAATGGAGAACTCAAGGAGGAGATCTATATTCAACAACCAGAAGGCTTCGATGACAACTCAGGGAAGGTTTGCAGATTAAATAAAAGCCTCTACGGGCTCAAACAGGCTCCGCGTTGGTTGGAATGAGAAGATAAAGAACTTCCTAGTTAGTTTGGTTTTCAATTAGCTCAGCAGATCCTTGCCTATTTATCAAAGATGTTAATGGTAAAAAGGTTTTGTTATGTTTATATGTTGATGATGGATTAATCGCTGCTTCGGACCGAAAGAGAATCAATGGAGCTCTTAGACAAATTAAAACAGGAGTTCAAAATCAAGACTAAACTGGCTGATTTCTATCTTGGATTGGAGATTACACAGAAGCAAGGAAGGTATCAAAAATAAGCCAATCTTCTGACATTAGGAGGCTTCTCAAAAAAATTCCAGATGGAATGAATGTCAATCCTGTTAGACACTCCGATTTTACAGGAGTGATTCATACATTGAAAAGGGAAAAATGGAAACTCCAAGGAAAACAAATTTCAATATAGAAGAGCTGTTGGTTCACTCATGTATTTGATGGTTATGTACAAGACAAGATTTGTGATTCTGTCAAACGTAGCTTAAGAGTGCTTGAATCGATCGTATTTTTGTTTGTTTACAACTATAAGGAACTTAAACGGTGGTCAAAGTTTGCGGCTTAAAGATCTAACCTATTTTTTAACTTAGCTTATATCCAAATACCATATGATAATTAATCTTTTATTATTCACCCAATAAAAATTGAAATCGCATTTTTCGCAAATTAGCCGCGATCCAGGCCGATTTTTTAAAATTCCTTTCTTAGCGAGCACCTACGGCCCTAGAGGAATCTACATATCGAATTTCATTCCAATCCTTTCGGTGGTTTATGAGATTTCGTGTTAAGTGAGTGAGTGGTATTTGACAAATATATAATAGATTAGGAACAATAAAATCGTTCAAAACCATTCCAGATTTTTGTTTAAATGACCAGATAAACATTTCCGATAGCATCATTTTAAATTTGTTTCCAATAGGAACGGAAAAATCCAATTAGTCATAGGGAAAACCCACGGAAAAAAAAAACAAAAATTTAACCCATCTGGCCCTTCCCCTTCCACTCTTGATCTTGATTTCAGAAGTCCGTTTTGCATCCTTAGATGAGTACCAATATATTTGATTCCAGGTCTTAAATTTTTGAAAACTTAAGTATATATAATCCATGTTACAAAAGCTGATATTTTGAAAAATAGTACAGTTAATTAGGTTCCCGAGTTATTACATCTAACTACTAAAAACGTACAATTTTCAACACTTTCCTCCTTCCCCTGCCCAAACCGGATGCTAGTTCGAGGAGATATTTTTATCACATTTAGAGCTGAAACTGGTGAACAATTTCCAGTGGTCAGACCTTTATATTTTTGGTTCAATTTCGAAGTTCGAATGCTAATTACCCTGTACTGTAATAAACATATTACCTTTATCAACAAATATTTTATTTGTAGCTATAACCATTTAATAATTAATAATAAACTAATCATTTGTAACAATAAACATTTCAAGTTTAACAATAAACATATCAGTTTTAACAATAAAAACTTTTCTTTTTTTTAATTTACCTTACCCCTCCCCCATTATATCTCTTTAAGCATTGATCCCAGCAAAGAATGTATAGAATCTTTTTGTAAATAATTTTATGTTAATTAATTTAGTGCAAAAACACATTTTCGCTAGAGGCAAGAGTCTTCGACTTATTAACGAAAAACTGAAAAAAACGAACTTTAGAGCCCCCCCCCCCTACTCTTAGCTCCACCCCCATACCTACATCCATAACCTGTTGAAATTCAAGTCTTCCGTCCCCTTCCAACTCACAACAAGATCACGTTCCTCTGACCTATATACTCCCCTCCACCGAACAGCATTATACTACCGTGATTTATTTTTTATAATTCATTTAATAAACTTGTTGTTTTGGAGGTTTTTCAGTACCTGATGTAAATTCAGAAAATGTGTATGTGTCCTGATAATGTTTGACATGATGTTCAAAAGTACATTCAATGTTAACAACGTACCTATGTACTTGAAAACCACCACCAGATCCAAAAGAGTGTTACGTAATAAATTACAAAAAGGGACGGTTTCCATTGAGAGGGGGATAATAATGAGGCACGGATCGAAATGGGTATGATTTTTGTGATTTAATTAACACAAAATAATGGACATCGATGTGATATAAGTTTCGACATCGTACTCCATCGTCCTTTTAAATTTTTTCCTATTTTTCCAAAAATTTTACTTTTAGTTTTTGAAGACTTATTAAAAATAAGTCTTCAAAAATGCGCTTAATTTTTAAATAATCGATCGTACATGATTTTGCTGTGTTGATATGTAGAAACAGTTCATTTGTATCATATTATATTAAAGAAATATCACCAACAAATGAGGCTTTACAGCCATCTCATTTAACCGTACCTCTTGCATTTTAGGTCGACAATTCAGTTATTTATTATGAACTCTTCCACTTTTATGAAATTTTTAAAAATATTTTTCCCGTATATCGGACGTCATTTAAAACATATTTCTGCAATAAAATAATATTGGCCGCCGAAATGGATTTTTAGCCCACTGTGCGCCGTCCAATTTCATTGATGTCCCTACGGGCATTAATCTGCGTAAAAAAAAAAAATAAATAAATAAATATTTACACACATTCATACTTATTCTCACTATAAAATATGCTGAAATCTTTAAACATAAACTGAATCACAGCAAATTGAACTGAATTATTGATAAATACTTCCCCTGCCTGAAGTATGTCTGATTGAATTAGTATAAAACTTTCTGATTAGGTGTTATAATAGAACTTTGAATGTACCGAGGTAAGGACCAAGTCTGATTTCCGGAGGGCGATAATTCAAGAGGTGGTGGAACAGGCTAAGAAGGATTGCTGGAATGATGCTGTTCAATGAAAAAGAAGTGTAAAGGTAAGAAGGAAGAGAGGGAGTAAATGAAGCCGTTGAATTTCAGGAGATAGTAAATACAGAACAACAGAAAATGTTTCCTTGGTTCAGGCTGACCGCTGAAGGTTGATTAGCCTATTAGAATGGCCGGAGTTTTCCGCTTTAAATTATTTGTCAGAACAGGCACAACTTCCATTGAGAACTTGCATTATATGAAATAATTTTAATTAAGTTCTCCAATCTTTTTTTTTTTTTTTTTTTTTTTTTTTTTTTTTTTTTGTTGCTTCCAACCAATTAAAACGTGTTTTTTTACAGATTACTGTCGTCATATTTATTTTTAGCTGCTCAGAAAAGAAATACCCAAAGGAGGAAGGAACCCTTCTAATCCTGTTTAAATTTAAAGCAAAACGGCCATAATTTCAACTCTTTACCGATATAAATCAAAGTTAGATGGCAGGTAATAAGTTCCAATTAAGTCAATGAATCGCTTCAATAATCCTATGTGTTTTAGAATTTAAGTAATTATATTTAAAAATAAAAAAAAAAATGAATATTATTTTTTGATTTATCATAGAATTCGTAAGGTAACACTATGATTTTTTATATGAATTAAATCAAGTAAATTGAAATATCTCTAGTTTTGTTTAGTTCAATTAGTTTGATTTTTTTTAGAAATATATACTGTAATGATGAATATAAAATGTAATTATCATCTGAACTTAAGCTATTATTTAAAAAAAGTATGTATTTGTGTTTTTGAAATATTTTTTTTTTGTAATTGCGAATAAGAGAAAAACTTTAATTTCAAACTGAACTCTTCGTTGCAACTACATTAACTGCGGATAATTCTATAGATAAAATTATTTTCTACCTGCGCAATTTGTTATTGTTAACAATTAACAATAAATTCAAAGATAAAAACTTTTTTTTACACGGATATGTCTTTTGGTTGGGGGTTTATACTTTTTCACGTGTTGTTCTGATTTTAAATTTGATGAGAGTTTCTTTTTCAGAAATTTAATAGGGAATACTTTTTGTTTTACAACATTCCCCGCTAGGACTTACTGCTTAGGAGCTGTATTGCTTTCACGTTTTCCTAGATATTTTTTTTTAAATATTGGGGCTTTTTTGACACGTTATAGTTCTTTTGGCTTTGGTTGGATCGAAAATTAGGTGCATTTTCCTAGTCAGAAATTAAATGGAGAATATTTTTTGTTGTATAGCATTTGTTACTAGGAACTACCGTTTAGGAACTTTGTCGGTTTGAATAAAAAAAATCGCATTTGATTCCGCTGTTTTCTCTCGACATTGTTCGTTGCTTGTCTTATAACATAAGTAATTTCATCATTTTAATTCTAAAATATAAATTGGAAAAATCAGGAGATTATAGATAGACATATTCATGATCTCTTGTTTTTCCCAGTCAGGGAGAAATTTATTTTTTTTATTTTATTATTATTATTTTTTTTTTTTATAAAAATGTAAACTGATTTAAAATATATATTACTCTGACGTAAACTTGTTATGATTTCTCGAGAGAAGTAGATGACCGTTAGATAACCTCTCTTAGATTTCGCCAAGATGGCGTCCTTGTCCCGAGACCAGTCTACATCTTCCTTATCCAGCTTGAGGTATTCTTTTTTATTTACAAGTTTTACTGTTATTCCATAAAATAAAAAATGGCATATAATTTTAGATGATTCTTTGATAAAGAGTGTATTTTTTTAAATAAGTTTAAAATTAATAATTTATGTTATTAATATTTATCAAAGTATATAGATGTGGACGGGTTGACCACTTTACACGTAAAGCTAGTTACGAAGGTAAAAAGTGCGTTATGGGGAGTGGCAATCGCTGAAAATGAAATAAAAGAGTAAATATATGGAATGCTCAAGGTCACAACTCAACTTACATTAGCCGAGAATTTCGTGAGAGAACGAGTTTGTTAGTCGGTCGCCAATCGGGCTATTCATATTTTGACTGGTTTCCAACGAAGAGGGATGGGTATCATAAGAAAACTATTGATATTCTATATCGAAAATCCTATATATATAATTTTTTTTCTTATACTCGATTAATCGGCGAAGCTGGGACCGAGATAAAAGAAAAGTAAGAAAAATACTTAAGAAAAAATAACGTAGGACAATTTACGTAATACTTTTACCTATTTAATAACAACAAAAATACTTATATGTATGCAAATGTAATTTAAATATTACGTGATATATGACATATGCCGTGGAATTCCAAAGCTAGGTACCAATTTCCATACACACGTATATATATGTATACAGGGTGAGTACCTATTAGTATAAAAAAAATTAAGTGATACTAGATCAAAACTGTAGAAAAATGCCGCAGAACTCACCTTTACCAGGTATGCAAGTTTAAAATGTCGTTTTAATTCCAATAGAATGCGCTCTTAGACTATTGAAGGATTTGCTTATCTCTAAACGCTATTTTGTTTGTTAGTCATTTGTTTACAAAAGTCAGTTGTTTTTAAGTCGTTTACGTGGACGTATCATACCTTTTTTTGGTGTTAAAAATGTCTAATTTTAAGCCAAATAAAGAGCATTTGCGGCATGTCATGATTTTCTTATTTAATCAAAAGAAAAAGGCATCTGAATGTCATCGAATTCTTGTTGAGACTTATGGCGATGTTGCTCCAACCGTCAGGACATGTGAACGTTGGTTTCAAAGTTTCAAACGTGGTGATTTTGATGTTACTGATCAAAAACGAGAAAATCGACCAAAAAAGTTTGAGGACTTCGAATTGCAATCTTTATTAGACGAAGACAATACCCAAACCCAACAAATGATGGCAGAACAGTTGAATGTCACTAGGCAAGCCATTTCCGATCGCCTGAGAGCTATGGGAAAGATTCAAAAGGTTGGAAAATGGGTTCCACATGAATTGGACGAACGACAGATGGAAAAACGAAAAACTGTGTGCGAAATGCTGCTTTTACGCCACGAAAGAAAGGTTTTTTTTTGCATCGAGTTGTAACTGGCGATGAAAAATGGATTTATTTTCAGAATCCCAAACGAAAAAAATCATGGGTAACGCCAGGACAACCATCCACATCGAGTGCAAGACCGGATCGTTTTGGGAAGAAGACAATGCTGTGTGTGTGGTGGGATCAGAAGGGAGTAGTCTACTACGAGCTTCTCAAACCCGGCGAAACAGTCAATACCGAGCGCTACCGACAACAAATGATCAATTTGAGTCCCGCATTGATCGAAAAACGCCCAGAATGGGCTCACAGGCACGCCAAAGTCATTCTTTAGCATGATAACGCTCCTGCACATTCAGCCAGATTGACTAAGGAAACGATTTCTTCGCTTAGTTGGGAACTCCTACCCCACCCGCCGTATTCACCTGACCTGGCGCCTTCTGATTATCACCTCTTCTCATCGATGGGACACTCATTGGTGGAGCAACACTTCAATAATTTCGAAAACGTACGAAAATGGCTCGATGAATGGATTTCAAATAAAGATGAAGCATTCTTTTGGAATGGTATCCATATATTGCCCGAGAGATGGACAAAATGTGTAGAAAGCGAGGGTCAGTACTTTGAATAAAATATATTATACTTTTTTTTAAATTACTGTGTATATATTTTAAGAAATAAACGACATTTTAAACTTGCATATCTGGTATATACCAATCCGTTGCAGATATATGATAAATCAAAGACTTTTTTAGAAAACCATGTTTTTTACTATAAAAGTTGTAATATCTCCATTTTTTAAAAATATTCTTCAAACTTTGACCACATTGTCGGATTTAGCATTAAATTTGCTATAAGAGCAGCGTACATTTAACCTTGAATTTTACAAATTTGTGACCTTAAGAACAGTTTAATCTTCACCTTATTTATGGAAGTTACAATGTTTTATATTACTTCAACTGTTTTTTGAAAAAAAAAACTATCCACAAAACGTCGAATCTCACAAAAACTTGTAAATTTAATCAGCTTTCGAATGATATGTTAAAAGTAATGATTATGTTGCGATTTCATTTAGAAATTTAAAACCGAAAAGTATGGTGTTCTCATTTGCCCTACAAATCAAACAAGGGTAAATAAAACATTATGAAAATACCTTAATGGAAATGTGAATTTTAAACATAATAAACTGTTGATTGAAGTAAAAAGAAACTAAAAAATTATTGTTTAATTGAAAATAAAGGAAAACTGACAATAAAGCGGCACCAAATCAAAGGATCTTATGTTATTTCATTTATTTATTTATTATTATTATTTAGGATTTATTTTATTAGTTTTTCAATGTAAGGGTTAAAACCCAATGATACTGAACATAGACCTCAAATTTTCTGTTAGCTTCTGAATGCAGATTGTGTTAAAGAATACCACTTTTTGAGGTAAATTTATGGGCAGGTGAGTCTGTTTTAACAGGGGAAGGCATTTCTACCTATCCATTTATATTAATCTTTGTATTACTGTCTAATTGTTGAAAAATAGTTTGTCCAACAAATTGAATAATGAGAATTACTAAGATTTGTTTCAAAATATCCTATCACGATATTCCATCTGAAGTTTGGCAAAATATGATTTTCCAACACCATGTTGCTCCTTCACATTACTCGAAAGCAATACAAAAATAAACCAACGATAAAAATGGATAGGTAGAAATGCCTTCTCCTGTTAAAACAGACTCATCAGCCTAAATTTGTCTCTAATTTTTATTATCTATGCTTCTTAATAAAACTTTCAATGTATTTCTTCATCAAACATATCTTCCAAGAAATGATACATTTCTTCAAGTATTCAGTTTCTTAGTCAATAAATAAAATACTGTTTCAAATGTTATTTTTTTCTAATTATAGTGTGGATCTGTATAATCGTCCGGTTTGTGATAGCAGTTCGAATCGTTTTCAAATAGCTCCAGTACTTCTTGCCTTGGGTGACAATAATGATACAATAAAGGCCAAAGTCCGTTCTTTAAATTGTTAAATTTGGATTCATTGAAATGTAGTTATATTTTACTACAGCGTAATAAATAAATCTGAGAATAAAATGAGGTTTTTTGTTGTTTTTTGCATAGTTTGCTTTTTTCATCTTGGCTCACCAAGATTGATTCGAATGATAACAAGGCACTAATTGAACAGTATCTAATTGCTACATGTACGAGAAATCGCAAAGGTACTAGAAGTATATTTTAGAGCTGTTTAAGAAATACTATTGAAACGTTTTAACAGAATTTAAAATGGCTTGGCCACTTGTCCGTGTGGACACGTCTCGTAAACAGATAATGGCGGACGACATCATCTACAATACTTTTGCACAGGAGATCGTGGACAAGCCGCCGAATGCAACCCAGATGATTGATCGACCTCCGAAAAATATGGATTGGTTATCGCGGAGTGCTAACAAACCATTCCAAAATTTTACTGTACACCGCTAACGATCCACCACTGAATAAGGTCACAACCGGTGAGCCATTTCACCATGACAACACCAGACGCCAAAATAATTATTTATTTATTTATTTATTTTACAAGCATCTACCCTAGAGGGTCATTAGCAACAACAAATATATGTGTTTTTTAACATTCAGTTAATTCAAACATTATTGGTATTATTGGATGTAGATTGAGTTTTTATTTGGGCGATCAACTACAAGGTTATTACGCCCTTTTCATTTAAATGGTGAAAATTTATTTTTCTTCGTCCTTTATTATAATTTTCGTATTATATTTTGTCGTAAAGTGAGTGTTCTTTGAATAGATTTATAATTTTGTTAATAGAGTTTCTGGAGTCCTCTAGAGCAAGTTCTGTCGATCGGGGTATTTTCTTAGTCCCAAAGTCTTGTTGATATAATATGCAATCTTCTATTATGTGTTTAATGGTCATCGGAGATTGACATCTTTCACAATGTGGTTGGGCCTCTTTTGTGATCAGATATGCGTGAGTCAGGTTAGAATGTCCTATCCTCAGCCTTGTTGTAACAACTTCTCTCTCTTCTATTACCCCTTATTGCGCTTGCCCACTGCTTCGTGCTTTTTTTTATATTTCTTAGCTTGTTCGTCATTGGAGTTTCGAACCACATGATTTCCCACTTAGTTTTTACTTTTTTCTTCAAAAGCGCTTCAATATCATTTGGTTAATATATTTTTAGTGGTGCGGTATTCATCACAGAAGCTTCTTTGGCAGCTTTGTCCGCTGCTTCATTTCCAGGAATTCCGGAGTGTCCAGGGGTCCAGAGAAAAGTTACGTTTTTTTTTTATGGTTTTTTAGTATTTCCAAATTACTATGGATCTTGTCAATTGTGTGGTTAGTTTTGCTGAAATTAGCTATACTTTGAAGTGCTGACATTGAATCAGTACAAATTAATAATTTTGAATGTCCACTGTTGACGGATAGGTAAAGTGCTGTAGAAATCGCCTGCAGTTCTGCAGTGTGTATTGTTGTATAATACGGTAATTTATACTTGTGGGTTGTCCCATTCATAATTATTGCAAAACCAACGAATTCATTTTTTTTGGATCCATCAGTATATATTATGTCGTGGTCTGAATATTCTTGTAACTTCTCGTGAAATCGAAGACTATTTGATCCTGTGCTCTTATGCTTTAAGCTTAGATCTATTTTATACTTCTCATATTTCCACGGAGGTAATTGAAAGCCACAGTCGGCTTGATCCAACGGCATATCATAAATTTATTTTATACTTCCTTTTGTCTGATTGCTAAAGGGGCGTTTCTTGTATTTATTTCGAAATTTCTGATACAGCGGGGATGAAATATATGATGGTAAGCTGGATTAGTTGGTTGAAGTTTAAGTTTAGTAATATAACTGTTCATTAGGTCTTGTCTTCGAAATTGCAGAGGTGCTATAGAGGCCTCAGCACAGAGGCTTTCTATTGGGCTTGTCCTAAAGGCACCTGTGGCTAATCTTATTCCAGCGTGGTGTATAGAATCTAGAAGTAGGAGACGACTTGGTTTAGCTGAAGAATA
Source organism: Euschistus heros (assembly GCA_003667255.2). Taxonomy (NCBI): domain Eukaryota; kingdom Metazoa; phylum Arthropoda; class Insecta; order Hemiptera; family Pentatomidae; genus Euschistus; species Euschistus heros. The sequence goes on along the minus strand of RCWM02000876.1, from coordinate 293,751 downwards.
AACCACACAACCGTAGTCTATTTTAGACCTTACTATGCTTGTGTATACCATCAGCATCGACTTTCGGTCCGCTCCCCAAGAGGTACTTGCTAATACCTTCATCAATCTAAGCCTCTTGAAACATTCTTCCCGCAGGTATTTTATGAGATCTAACCATGTTAGTTTGCTGTCTATTACCAAACCGAGAAATTTGATGTTGTCGCAGAATGTTAAATTATTTTCGTACATAAAAAGCTGAGGTACGGGGCTTGGGTTCTTCTTTCTTGAAAATATCACGCCTCTAGTCTTTTCTATGGAGAATCGAAGATTTTTGCTTTCAGACCAACTCTGTAATTTGTTTAAAACATTTTGTAGGGTTCTTCTCATCCCCTCGTGATTCCTAAATCTTAAAAAGATGGCTAAGTCATCAACGTAAAGGAATGCTTTTATCGACCCAGGTATTACGTCCACAATTGTGTTTATTGCAATCGCAAATAGTGTACAACTTAAAACACTACCCTGAGGAATTCCATTAGCTATTTTTTTACGTCTAGAGATCGATGTTCCTATTCTGACACTAAAATATCTTTCAATTAAAAAGCTTTGAATAAACTTCGGTAGCGTTCCTCTCAATCCCCATTCATACAACGTTTTTGTTATTAATCCTCGGTCTATTGTATCATATGCCTTTTCGATATCAAAAAATATTCCTATCGCTTCCTTTTGTTCTGCAAACGTGTTAAGAATTTCAGCTTCTATTGTCACTAGTTGGTCTAGTGTGGATCTTCTTTTCCGAAAACCTGATTGTATAGGCGATAAGAGGTTAAATTTTTCTATCACCCACATCAGACGTCTATTGACCATTTTCTCCAAGACTTTAGACAAACAGCTAGTAAGTGATATTGGTCGATAACTGTTAGGATGTTGTTAATTTTTTCCGGCTTCAGTATAGGGATGACTATTGAATCTCTCCAAGCCTGAGGATATGTGGATGTTTCCCAGATTCTATTGAATATTAAAAGAAGTTCGATTTTAATTTCCGGAGGAAAGTGTTTTATTATTTCATTATGCACTTCGTCTATTCCGGGAGAAGAGGATTTTGTTTCATCTATTGCCATCTGTAGTTCCCAGATTGTGAAGGGGCGATTGTAATCGTGCTCGAACGAGCTACCTTCTATCGTAGATGGAGTAAAATCAATTTCATTATCGTTTATGGTTCGATTATGATTGATGTTTAAATTAGAGATTGCTGAGAAGTGAAGCACAAGATTTTCCGCTATTATTTTGGGATGAGTTATAATTTCATTTTGGATTTTTAATATTGGGGTCTCTATATTGTTGTTACCGGCTATTTTATGGATTTTTTGCCATATCTTTTTTATTGGGGTGTTGTAGTTTATAGATTCTATATATGAAATCCAAGATATTTTCTTTTTATTCTTTACAAGGTTTCTAACTATTACTTTTTGTTTTTTATATTTTATCAGTTTGTCTTTCGTAGGTTTTCGCTGGAATTCTCGAAGGGCTTTATTCTTTAATAATAGTATTATTGGTATTAAAAGTAAGCATAATTATACAAAGTTATAAACATTGGATATTTTCAAAAATTTAAATAAACTTTGCACAGACGTTTCACTGTCACCAAAAGCGATGTCCATCCGGTTGGCCATTCCGCAATCTTTCCTTACATCCTTGTGTTCCTCGCAGTCCATTAAGATGTGCTCCACGGTCAGGGGTACATTGCAGGTCCTGCAGGTCGGTGGGTAGAGTCCCTTTAGAAGATACGTGTGCGTTATGGCTGTGTGTCCCATTCGTATCCTTGCCAAGACAGCTTCTTCGCGGCGATTTCTCCTTTCTGATGTTCTCCATACGTCAGGACTACTTTTAATTTTGCCTAATTTTTCAGCTGTTTTGTTCCACTCTGTAATCCATGATTCATATATTCTTTTTTTTATATGAATACGCCAATCCGATGCAGTCGTTTTATTGATGTATATGACGTCTGAATTGGGTTTCAATCTTGCAGCATTTGCAGCTTGATCAGCTTCTTCGTTTCTTCCGATGCCCAGATGAGAAGGAACCCAAAGAAATCTTACCACTTTGCCTGAACGTAGACATTCCTTCTCAAGAAGTTGGATTTTCATCACTAAAACGTCTTTTGAGTTCCTGTTTTCCAGTGATTTCAGTGAGCTTAATGAATCGGATACAATCAGATGATATTTGCATTGACTATTCATTATGAATGTCAACGATTTCCAGATTGAATAGAGCTCACCGGTGTATGCACTATTCGATTCTGGTAGAAGGAATTTGTAACAAACAGAGTCCATAATAATGGCACATCCAACTTCAGAGCTGGATTTTGAAGCATCGGTAAACCAAAAACAGTAGTTGAAGTACACTTCTTTTCGTTCATTAAACATTTTTTGGTAAATGTGATGAGGAGTCATGGGTTTTGAAAAATATGATAGACTGTAATCAATCGGACTTTCTGTTTGTATCCAGTTAGGTATTGGATTGCCTGGGAATTGAAAATATTTAGGGAAAGATAATTGTAAATCATTTGCCCATATTTTGCATCTACAATGGAAACATTTGCAGGATCGTCTATGCTCTTCATTCAAAATCGTATGTGTTGTAGGATCGTAAGCGAGGAGGTGTTTTCTTGACCTAATTTGGCCGAAGTATGCTAAACTCAAATATTTTCTCCTTAATTCTAAAGATGGCTCACCACTCTCTATGTACAAACTTTGGGCAGGTGTGGTTCTGAATGCACCAATACAAAGACGAAGTCCCTGATTATGAATAGTATCTAGTGATTTCAGTGTTGAAACACTAGCAGAACTGTAGGCAACAGCTCCATAATCAATGATAGGCCTGATCAGAGTACGGTACATCATTAATAAAGTTCGTCGATCTGATCCCCACTGAGTGCTGGACAGAACTTTTAATAAATTTAGCCCTTTCTGGCATTTTGCTTTTATTTGACGAATATGTTCAGACCATGTTAGCTTTTTATCGAAGTAGATTCCTAGGAATTTGAAAACTTCTTCAAACATAATAGGTTGTTGAAACAAACTTAATGACGGGTGCGTTTGGCATTTTCTCCTTTTACAAAAATGGATGGCCACCGTTTTGGAACTTGAAAAGTTGAAACCAGTATTTTTAGACCATGATTCGAGATTCCCTAGAGTTGTTCTTAATTTCCACTCGATATATTCTATTGACTTGCTTCTTATATAAATAGCAAAGTCGTCAGCAAACAAAGAACAATTTACTTCTGCAGGCGTTGTATTTACAATGCTATTTATGGCTATTAAAAATAATGTTACGCTTAGCGGAGATCCTTGGGGCGTTCCGTTTTCCTGATGGAATGATTGAGAAAGGTTAGATACAACCTTAAGTTGAAACGACCTATCTTTAAGAAAATTGTTAATAAATGTCAATAGCTGCCCTGAGAGACCGAGTTTGGATAGTGTACTGACAACATTATAGCGCCACATCATGTCATATGCTTTTGTGATATCTATGAAGACAGCTACCAGGTGTTCTTTGTTTGAAAAAGCCCTTTGAATTTCGTTTTCAAGCTTCGTGATTTGGTCGATAGCAGAGCGGTGTTTTCTGAATTCACACTGGGAAGTTGAAATGAAGTTTTTTGAGTCCAAGAAATAAATTAGTCTATTATTAACCATCTTTTCGAGAAGTTTAGAAACACAAGAAAGTAGTGAAATAGGCCTATAGTTATCGATGTTTATATCTTTTGTAGTTTTCCTGATTGGAATAACAATGGCCTTCCTCCAGGCTTCGGGAAACATCCCTGTCGTCCAGATTTCATTATAAATTGAAAGGAGAAATGATTGTGCAATTGACGGTAGTTTCTTCAAAAAAATATATGGGATCTGATCATGGCCTGCAGTAGATTTATCTTTGCATGTGTTTAAGATAAAATTCATTTCAGCTAGAGTAAATGGCTGATTAAAAATTTCTGAGCCATGTGTATGAAATTCAATCGAGTTTTTTCCTTGTTCACATTTATGCTGCAGAAAATCTATGTTATAATTATCAGTTTTCGACATAGTAGAAAAGTGATTTCCAAAATGCTCAACTATTTTACCAGGGTCAGTTATGATTTGATTATCTACTGAAATCGAAGAAACAGAGTCAAGTTTTTTGGATCCTTGGATGGCATTAACTTTTTTCCATACTTCTGTTATGGTAGTATTATTGTTGATAGAATTGACGTAAGTCATTCATGAATTTCTTTTGCTGGCCCTCAATATCTTGTTAGCAATTGATCTCATTTTTTTAAATTCAATTAAATCTTCCAGCGATCTTGTTTTTTTTGTATCGGTTCAGTGTTTTTTTTTTTTTCATAATTGCGATCCGGCAGTCTTCATTCCACCAAGGAACTAGACGTCTGTCATTATAAATTACTTTGTGTGGAATATTCTTTTTTGCTGACTCAATGACACTTTGGTTAAAGAAAGTAATTTTGTTCTCCAGATTGACATATGATTCTTTTTTCATTACCATTTCTGATTCTATTAACAATGAAAACTTTTCCCAATTCGCTCTTTTGATTGACCATCTCGGAACTCTATGTAATGTAGCATTTGAAATATCATAAAATTTAACAGTCACAGGAAAATGATCACTTCCATACAAAGTGTCCTTTACGCTCCACTGAACTTTATGTAAAAGTTTAACGTCTATGAATGATAAGTCGATTGCGGAAAAGGAACCATTGGCACAAAAATGAGTAGGGGAACCATCATTAAGTAGAATTAAAAAACTATTGAAGTCTAAAAATTTCCCTATTTCTCTTCCTCTATTCTAGTAGTCTGATAAAGTTAAACCCCATAATTTATTGTGACCATTCATATCTCCGACTATGAATAGAGGTCTTGGGAGTTGGTCAACTAAAGCTTGGAGATCATTGGCAGTGAAGTCTCGGTTTGGAGGTATATAGATATTGCAGACTGTGATAGGTTCAGGTTTGTATAATTGTATAGCAACAACTTCTAAGGATGAGTCAATATTAATCCGTTCAGAATATACTCCCCAGGCAGATCTGCAATCATTTCTGTCTTTTCGGTAGATGTTAAAATTTTTTAAATTGACAGTTTGTGATTTTAAAAAATGTGTCTCTTGTAAACAGCAGCATATGGGATTTTCTTCAGCTAAAAGTAATTTGAAGTGCTCGTAATGTTTATAAAATCCGTTACAATTCCACTGTAATATGATTGGGTTTTTTGTTGTAGTCATTTTATTAAAGTAATGAAAAGTTGTTAGTCACTTCCTAGTTGTCGGTGCTGTCGTCTGTATTTAATGTATTTTCTGTAGAGTCCCACTTTCTTTTTAATATCTTGGATATCATTAATTTGGATCGTCTGTCAGTTGTGTGTTTCTTTGCTTCGGCAAGCATGTCTTTTAAGCCCTCTTTGTTGTTCGTGAACTCGTGAACTAGTTCGCTGAAGTTTTTAGTTTCAGACGACATTTGAATGAATTTCACCATTTCATCAAAAGAAATGGGATATTTATGTAAATTATCTTCTATTAACTGTCTAGCATTTTCGAAGTTGGTTTCAGTATTGATATTGGTCTTTTTCAGTTTTTTTGACTTATTCCGAGAAGGTTGAGGTGCTGGTATTGGTGGGAAATCTTGTAAATTAATGGTATTTTCAAACTCATCCGGAGAATCTAGAGATAAACTTAATTCTATATTGGATAAAGTAGAAGCAGGAGGACTTGAGTAACATCGTTTAGTGCCAGAAACCGCCACGGGTAACGCTGCTAAATTATTGCTCGAATTAACAGCTGATTCGGTACCGAAACTATCTACAGTGATATTGTTTGACTCATCACCATGGCTACGTGATACTTGGTTTTCGTTGCTGTCTTCTTGTGACTCTATTTTCAAAGGGTCTCCATGACAACCTCCTATGGTCGTTGGAGCCTTATTAACCATATGATTTGGTGTGTCTAATATTGAAGAATTTGTTATTGTTTCTCAATTATTTTTAATATCTTGATCAAAATGTATTAATAGGTTTTCTTTCCCGTTAGATGCCTCCTGAATATTGTTATCATTGTCGCACTCAGGGCAATCTGTAGATATATGACCCGGTTGTTTACAAATAAGTCTTCACTGAAAAAAATTCGATATGATACATTGTCATGTTTTATAAGTAAAGACGTTGGAAGTTTATTCAAATCTTCGGGTGGAATGTACACATGCCGTCTAAAACTTAGAACGTGAGCCAGCCTTGGGTCTTGGTAACCAGCTCTTAGAAAATGCATGGGAGAGACTAATTTAATACCTAGGCTTTTGAGTTCATTTTCTATTGCTTCGTGTGGAATTGAAGGGCAAGCATTAGAAATTATTATACGTTTGGCTGGGTTAATTAGACGTTTAATAATTATTTGTTTGTTGTCGATGGTTATCGATTGATGTTTTTTTAGGAGGTTATCGATTGCTTCCTTAGCAGGATACAAAATCTTGAATTGGATATCCTAGAGGTGTATCTTATGAATTTTGGGTCTATTAATTCTGCGATTTTGAGAACATATTCTTTTTGTTTTATGCCTGGTAATGTATGTAAAATGATAGCATTTTCTCGTTTTGAAAAACGGTCTGAAGCGGTGGCTTTAGCATATGTGGTTTCAGTTGCGTTGAGGTTAGACTGGGTTTTCGAGTAATTACTTCTTTGGATTAGTTCCATTTCTTTCTGTTTTTGATTTGTTGGTTTCAAAACATTCTGAGACATTTTTGAAGTATTAAGAACTGTTGCCATATTGTTCCAGAGCCAAAGCTCTGTACGCCTGTAAAAGGCGTTAAATAAATTGACTGACTATATATATCACTTTTTTTTTTTTTAATAATGGTACACGCGCACTATTATTGTTCAATGTGCACAAAATAAAGTCAATAAATGCATAAATAGCACTCGAAATATATAAATCTTTGGAACTGACCTGAAGCGTGTCTTCTTCACATGGAGCCCAAACAGCTGATCCCAAAATAATTAATAATAATAAAGGGATAATGTTTCGTTCCACCTACCGTATTCTTCGGATCTTGCCTAATCCGAATAACAATTATTCCTCTGAAGCATTCCCAACTTGTCCACTTCCAGATGAGAGTGATCTACACATCTTTTTCTGGGTTTTTTGAGATTTGAGAGTTTTGTAAGATTGGAATCATAGAATTATTGGAAATATGATAACAGTTCAACAAAAACAGCAGATACATTGTTAAATAGAATTTATTCTTTGTATGAACTAATCTTGTTTCATTTCACCCTTAAAAAAATTAACGAATTTATTGATCCAACTAATACAAAATTTGCAAACAAAACCTAATAGCCATTACTATACAATACATAAAGCAAATGCTAGAATAATTTCATTAAAATTAAGCTTCATTGATAAACAGTTAACAGTAATACTATATTATGTTTTAGGGCACTGTTTGAATGAAGAGTGCTACAAGAATGCTTCGTGCAACTGCATTGACGTATTTATTTTTCCTTTCTTCAGTAAAATGCGTAAGTAATTTTCAGTAACGAGATTTGTTTTTGCTTTTTTATAGAAGTTAATAAAATATAAAAAAATATATATTATTCCCATTGTATATATCCTGCATTATTGCGAAATGACTACACACTTTATTCTTCTTTTAATCCTAGCTCAAGTGGTTAATACAGCAGCCTTTAGCTTTTTCAAATTCTGCCTTCCATGTTTCTCTACCTATTACACACAATCCATTCATTTTCATGAACCGTATGTCTTGGAGTGCACTGTCATTTCAGCGCCCTTCGCCATCCTCTACTTCTCTTTCCACCTCGAGTGCCTTCTCAGATACTCCTCGACATCCTACCGTTTACAAATTCCTCTTATAAGATGACCAAATCATTTTAATCGCTGAATTGGAATGCTGGTATAGATATATTTACTATTTACTGGATTTACTATACAGATCTTTATTTTCCTTTGCTGCCATATTGACATATTGGGTAAGAATATTTTCAAGCATTCTCCTCTCAAAACCGATCCAGTATTTCAGTAGTCATTATATTCATGGCTCCAGTTTCGCTATATTCTGAACGTAGAGATTTTTCTACCTCTCATCATAGACATGCCAAAATATGCTCTGATCACCATCTTAATTCTTATTCTTACTTCTCCCTCCTCATTAAACCGCTCATATATTTTTGTTCCCAGGAACTGGAAGTTGTTCATTACTTTGAATCTCTGGTTTCCAATTCTTCATGTTGCTAGTCTTATTTATTCAAGGGAAATTTAAATTTCAGCCATTCCTTTTTAAAGCTAGGATGACACATGTATGAGATCTTCCATTCATTTTATCACATCTCAAACTCAGCGAGATTTCGTAAATGGTTGAACAATTACACCTAAAAGCTCCTTGATACTCGCCGATTGCCATAAAAAAAATCAATTTATTTGTAAATAATAAACAATAATAAGAACAAAGATTCTTATTAAAGAATAAAAAAAAAAAAAAAAACAATAGTAATAATAACTCATATATAAAACGCAACTGAAATATAGGCAATTATGGCAACACTGTTAGGAATGGGTTTTGCAATTCCGAGTAAGTCTAGATGAGTATATACAAATTACATCTATTGAAATATATTTTTTTCTTGGTTTCAGGTAACTATTGAATTGACTCTTAACACAACTCAAGGAGAAACTCACTTCTTGGATGGATATGTAGCTCATGAAAAATTCTTCACTGGCTTGGGTCAACTGATTGGAAATAAAGTCCAATCAGGAACGGCAGCATTCATCAACTATTCTAAACTTAACATCAGTGAGTTACTTCCAAACTTGGATGTGTCAGAATACACTTTCTTACAGTTTCTCCATTCTCTAAGTATATCTGATACCATGTTCTCTAGCCAACTTCTCGAAGCAGATAATTACATTAAGGCTAACATGGAAACTCCAGGAGAATGGATAAGACAGCAAGACACAAAAATAAATACAGCACCAATTATTAGCGAATGGCTAAAATCAACATAGATATTCCCGCAGACAAGATGTATCGCATCGCTAAAACTGTTTTAAATGCAGAAAGCAATGGGTTAAAGAGTATTCCTCAAGGAGTAGTTAATGAAATACTGGCAATAATGGATAAATCGTCTGTTTTTTACATGCTACTCACAAAGGAGATATCGGTGTTATCAAATGGCTAATTAATACAGGAGCAACATTAGATCTTTATAAATCTTTGGAAGACGCATGGAGAGAGGAGAATCATGCTACTGCAACTGTTCTAATAAAAAATGGTACGCTTTTGAATGTGGTCAAATGTTTAAATAAAACTAATTCTTTCAACAGTACAAATGGAAGTCTACTCCATTTGGCAGCAAATTCAAGCTCACCACAATCTGTAAAGTACTTACTTGAAAAACATTCCTCCATAGATAATCTTGATAAAAATGGTCTAACATCTCTCTATATAGCGGTAAAAAACAACGATGTAGAATCAACGAAATTATTGCTTAAAAAGGGAGCAAATGTAAATTTAGAAATTTCCAATGGAAATATAGCGTTGCACGCAGCAGCAGAAAATGGAAACAAGGATATTGTGAAACTCTTGATAGATGCCGGATCAATTGTTGATAAAAGAAACAGCCAGGGTGTAACACCGCTATTGATTTCAGAAGAATATGCACTCACAAGTATTATTCACTATCTAATTAAGGAAAAAAATTATAATACCTGATGACAACAACCGAGATCTAATCCTCTTTTCTTATATGCGTTATACACAACAAGAATTCAAGGGACTTGAAATAAACCTGTTAAAAAGTAATTCTGAAATAGTCCAACTTTTAATAAGAAGGGTGGAAAACCTTTTTTTTCAGATAGTGTAAAATCTAAACTGTTGAAACTGACAATTCAAAAAGGGATGGGTTCTTTATCGCAATGCTTAATCAATCTATCTACTGCTGTGACTTCAGATATCGGAGATAAGCAGACACTATTGTTTGATGCAGTTGAAACAGAAAAGGATGAACTAGTTACGCTCCTCCTGAATGAAGGAGTTTCCGCAAACGCAAAAAATAAAAATGGATTGACGGCTTTGTACTTTGCAGCGGCCAAGGGAAACGTTGACATTTTCCATTTGTTGTTGAAGAGAGGTGCAGCTATTGATACCTTGGGTACAACAGGTTCCTCTATTTTACATGGCGCTAGTAAAGGAGGCAATGTCTGGTTAGTGGAATATGTTCTAGGAAAGAAAGTGATTCCTGTTAATTTGAAAGATAATGAAGGGAAAACACCATTATATGTAGCAGCTGATGCCGGCCATGTAAAAATAGTTGAACTTCTCTTGAATAATGGAGCAGAAATTGATGCTGAGACGACTGATGGAAGGACGGCAATGTATCAAGCAGCGTACGTTGGTAAAGCAGATGTTGTGAAACTGCTTATTAATAGAGGAGCCAATATGTATCACCTAAGTGATTATGGCTACACAGCATTGCATGCTGCATGTATTCCGGGCCATCTTGGTGTTGTAAATGTGCTATTAGATAAAGGTATGGATATTAATACTAACAGTACCGATGGAAGAACGCCACTGTTTGAAGCTGCATATTCAGGGCAATTAGAAATGACTAAGGCATTACTTGACAAAGGGGCTGATGTCGTTGTCAATAAAAGACTTGGTTACACTGTACTTCACGTTGCTGCTATTAGAGGTCATTTAGATATCGTTACTTTGATGTTAGATAGAGGCATAAATTCAAATGTCAGAAACAATGAAGAGAAAACTCCATTATTCGAAGCTGTTTATGCTGGTCAAATCCCTGTTATAAAAGCACTTATCAAGAGAGGTGCAGATATGAATGGAAAAATCGAAAACGGCTACACGCCACTACATTCAGCTGCAATCCGCGAGCAAGTCCCGATTATAAATCTTTTAATTGACTCAGGAGCAGATGCCAATGTGAAGACCTATGAAGGCATGACTCCTCTTTATGAGGCGTCTTACGCTGGTAAGCTGGAGTCGGTAAAAGCCCTTATAAACAAAGGAGCTAACATCAATGCAAAAACTAAAAGTGGTTACACGGCATTACATATTGCTGCTATGCAAGGACATCTGCCACTAGTTCAATACTTCTTAAATCAAGGAATGGATGTTAACATCAAAACAAATTTCGGCACTTCACCATTAGACGAAGCCATAAGTACTTGCAAAAAAACTGTAATTGATTTCCTAAAGAAAAATGGAGGAGTAAATTTTGGAGCGAAAACATCTTGTTAAATCCCAAAATTTCAGGTAGTGATTCATTATAAAATTTTAACGGTAATGATATAAATTATACATATAGTAGTGAATTATACATTTATAAATTATCACATTATATATTTTAGTTAGTGTAATGTCAAAAATTATGGCTACAAGTAAATAAACTCTATCTGATACAAGATAGAAACCCATTCTTCATTATCATACGAAATCCAATGATACTTTTTCATACATTATTGAATTTTCTTCAATTACACAGGCTTTTTTCAAACATTTTTACCTTTCTACACCGGGTATCTTATTTCTTGGTTTTATTATTATAGCTAGTAATATCAATACTGCAAAAATAGTGATCATTAGAATAATTAGTTGGCTCCCTCCATATCATTTGAACAGCAAATCTACAGGCCTATTTCTCGTTTTCTGACCATTATCCAAGATCTACACATGCATAGCATAACTTATGCGGCATCCACGATTTATGCTGATCACCAACTTTATTAGCACCAAAATATGACAGATAATGTTTTTTCTCACAAAGTCTGTGATGTTTCTTTAGGGCTTTTTACTCACAAACTCACCACAGAAAAAAAACTTTTAGCAGTGTTTTATAACCACGACTAGACACAGTTCTAGGCACAGGTACAGGTAACATGAAAGTTATGTTAGGCTGACAGTAAACAAAACATCTGCTGACAACAGAAAAACATAATCAAGCAGGGCTACTAACCTAATATACACTCATCATGCAGTTTTTTAAATATAAGATCTGTATGAAAGTTGTTAAGTTCTTTATAAATTCCTTACTTTATCATATTGAACTGTAAAATATACAAAAATAATGAATTATTCAGCCCTTTAAGTACCATATTTGGATTCAGGAACCTAAAACACATCAAAAAAGGGATATTTTCAGAGGAAAAGTTTTTTCATCGTTGGCCTGTGTTATTATGAAATAATAATAAGAATTCTTAGAAAACCTACTTCATTTGCTTTGTTAGCTCATGAATGTTGTTCAAAGGTTTATACATACATACATACATACATACATACATACATACATACATACATACATACATACATACATACATACATACATACATACATACATACATACATACATATATACATACATATATATAGATATATATATATATATATATATATATATATATGTATGTTATAGAATATATTTTATTTTTTGGTTTATTTGGAAGATTTGAATTTTTTGTGTTTGCGGAGTTAGATTTTCTTGTATGGATATTGTTTTTGTAATATTCTATTCTTGTATTTATATTGTAATTACATGGTATATATGCGTGTTATAGTTCATTATTTTTATAAATCTAATATCAGAATACACTGTCATTATTGTGGAGGACTTGCGTTTTTTTTTTTTTTCAATATAGTTGTAATTAACCTCGTCATTCCTAGGTGCACTCATATTTCAATCCTTTTAAGCCCAGCTATATCATGACCCATTACTATGCACTATTAAAAAATCCTTAAACTTCATCTATTTCTTAACATCCTGTATTTTAAATCTTCTGAGTAATAATGAAAAATACATAAATGGAGTTATTATTAATTAATTATCATAGCTAGACTATTGCCCTATACATTATACTTACATGTTATTCATAGGAGACAAGTTATTTTCTTCTTATTCTTCTTCTTGTTTATTTTATCAAATAAATATTTTATTAAAAAGCTTCAAAAGTGAACTTTGGTGATAAATAAGTTAAGGATCTTACATACAAATAGACATGACTCATAAATACAATTCTATAAAATACATAATTAAAGATTATTATTAAAAAATTAAAATTATTACTGTAAAGATTTCTGCATTGATTGGTTTCTAAATTGGACGAGGTCCCATAAAACAGCACATCCAACCTATAACTCATCCTCCAAAGATTCATATTCTACATGATCATTTGGTGGTTCTTTATAATCTTTAATTATATTCTTGCTTAAGGTTCTTTCTTCGTCTCGCAACTCCTCAGGTAATTCCAGATAGGAAATTCCCTCCGGTCCTTCTAAGATGATATATTCATCGTTGGGCATGTATAAAGATGGTGGGAGCCGCCCCTGCTGTTCTGCAAGCAACTTTAAAGCAGACCCAATGCTAAATAATACTGAGGTTAGCAGAAATGTTAATAGTCTCATCTCGAACTATATTCTTAAAGGAGTTATTAAGATTGCGGAATCAATCAATTCATGTGGTAAATTTGCATTGAACGAGGAGCAATAAATTTAATTGGAGCGGTGAGGCTATAAAATAAGGGCATCAAATGTCTAAGGTCAAAGCGATGATAAAACTTAAAATGATAAGACATTCTTTGATTTTATTAATATTCGCTGAATCATTTGAAAAAAATTTTATTTATAAAATATATTTAAGCACTCAATGACACACCAATTTTAGCACCTCTATATAAAGCACAAGTAGTCGCTCTATGATCTGTGAGGTGTCCAAAAATTAACGCAATATTTGAATTAAATATAAAACACAGTTTTGGGTCATTTCGTGTTAAATCAACTAATTCTACATACGATTTGGACCTTGACCTCTCCCATTTCTATGATTTTTGGTATATTAGTTATACCAACCATGACTAGTTAAAATGTAAAATATTACATTTTTCTGACTTTTAGTTTTAGAGTTATTATCTTTTACAAATTAAAAAAAAAAAACAATTATTTTCTGTCCTCACTCAATATTTTCAAAATTAAGCCATTAAAACACTATTTCACCTAGAGAGCTCAATTTTAATTTGATATATCATTTAATATATTTTCTGTACATTTTGAAACATCCAAAAATGGTTTTTGAAATACCCGAAATACGCTATTTTTTCTCAATTTTGCTCATTTCGAATAATCATTAATTTTTAAATAATTTAAAATGATACAAGTAAACAGAAAAAAAAAGGAACATGGGGTATAGACGGTCAGCTGGATTAAAACCAACGTGATCTTACTTAGTGATTACATTTCGTTAATATAAATAAATTTACATAATGCGATTATGTGAAACACTGTTGTCACGCATTTAATTAACTCACCTTGGCTGAACTTATAGAGTTTCACAGTAATTTATTTTCTGAAAATGGTAGAAATGAATGAAACTTTTATGTCCCTACAATTGCTCTTGACTTAGTCGAGGAAGTAAAAATTTACTAACCACTTAATATTTTGTTTTACAGAACCCAAAGTCAATGCTTCGTAAATTATTAACTCTAAAATCATAAAGTTGTCAAGGTGTTAGGATCTGTTATCATATGGCTTTTGTAGGCTGGTCCTAGCATTGTAGAACTGCTACTCAGCCTCATTGCATTAATTTTACACCCACACATTATTTTATAAAACCACAACCACTTTCAATGTCGAACATTCTATTTTATTATATCCTATATCACTTAACCAACGGTTACGGTTATCTCTCAGAAACGTGTTGAATTTGAAAATGGCAATAATGTCAGTAAAAACTGAACTGTGGCGTTCTTCTTTAATGAATTCTTTCCTTTCCTAGTTAGTCCAGAAAAATAAGGCTCCAAAAGTCCGTTTTAAAGAAAAAACTGCCGAACTTTTATTCTCAAAGTATCTTAATGTTTTATGAGGTGCTGAATCCGAATCTGAAGTTTGCTACCACGTCAGACGTCGGGTTCATACCCAAAATATCGGTTATTTTCGTTTTTTTACCTATAGCACGAAAACAAATAAACAATATTAATTATAGCTGGGAATATGAACTGCGAAATGAAAAAAAAAAACACTCCAAAATCGGACCATTTACCGCCGGTCTTTGGAAAAAGTGTAGAAATTGGCCAACTGGCGGTCAATCCCACTTCTCCGCGAAAACAAGTTTGTCGTACTTTTTTGTTGATAACTCCGAAACTATTTGTCCGAATCGAAATAGCTTTTTTCATCTTGAAGCTGATTAAATTTACAATAAGACTATTATATATGAAGATTTAATAATGTTCCTTAAAAGCACGCTAAAAAAAAAAAACAACCGTACTGTTGTGAAATCCACGTTTTTTTTTGCACATTTTTCACTGTAACTCCAAAACTGTTCGTTCGACACAAAATTTCTTTTATTTTTATTTTTTTTTTTTTTTTATCTTAAAGCTACATTTACTATTAGACACAATATATGAAGTTCTTCTTCGGGTCTCTTGAAATACACATGCCAGAACGCTAAAGATCCCGTACTATTATGAAAACTACGTTTTTTTTTGGCACATTGTTCGCTATAACTCCGAAACTATTAATCCGATCCAAAATTTCATTTTTTCATCTAAAAGGTGGTCAAATTTGCTATTGGACTATATATATAAAGTTTCAATATATTGGAATTTAAATATATTATTTTCATAGTTTTATAAAAGATTAGCAATAATAAAGTTTACAATGATAAACATTTAAATGTACATTGTTGAGAGGAAAAAACAAGGTACCTTTATGGTTAGAAATTAAAATCCAACCAGATTAAATCCATTAAATTATTACTGTATCAAAATTTCAATCCTTTAGTTATTTGATTTTGTGTGTAAAAATAAGATTCATGGGCCTTTTGTTGTAAGCACTGATAATGCAATTCATTAATCACAAGAGTTTCTTAATAATCTCAGGCTAACTGGATTACCAACTCATAGAATAAAATTAGAAGGATAGCACGGAAGACACATATAGACTGTGTCTGGAATGACAGGATTAGGGAGGATCTGAAAATTTGTCTGGTGAGGGAGACTCTGAAAAATTATTTAGTATCATTGAGGAAATAATGCTTATTTGCATTCCACAATATAATATTTATACCGGTTAACAATTAAAACTTCCTTTATTAGTAAAATTTATCAAGTTCTTTTACTTAAGAGAGCAGGAAGCCACAACGGGGGATGCTAGTAAGAAATATTTTCATAAGTTTACTCTTTCAATAATGAATTAATTAGTTCATTGCAATAGATACAATTCATAGTTTATCTGTTTCTTTGTACTCCAGTACATCAAATAATAGTCATCATTGTAAGATAAGTGTGAGCCAAATAAATAAAGTTAAAAAATTACAAATAATTTGGCAGTTTTTAAACTTCTTTCCTGGGAATTTATAATTGTTTTTTGTTTTTTTAAGGCTTGTTCTTCCAGTTTCTCAAGAAGACCTATTAGAATAAAAATAGATAAAAATATTGAACTCTTGGAGAGATGATCCAAAAATAAAAGAATTGCGAAGCTTGAATCTATGGGAAACTCAACCTATTAATATTCTTCTGTACTGACTAAAAATCAGATGCTATTGCTGACTACAGTCATTTTAATATCCAGAAGATGAGGTAGCGGGCTCAATTCATTATTGCTTGTTTGCTATAAATAAAAATAGGTTGTACTTGCCTAGATTTTTTGATGATCCAAATAGCTCAGTTACTGAATGTTTTCCTCTATAAGAAAAACGATATAAATAAACTGGAGAGGTGTAATGCTCTGCTGAAAGTCTGACTGTTTTACTGATTCCTGCCACAAACAATCGATCTCCAATCATCTGCAACAATAGTTAAAAGGATTTTAATCATGTAGAATTTAATTATAGTACCAATGTTAATTGGATTATATTACATATATGTGTTATTTATTATAAAGACATAATCCAGTGATTAAGATAGTAGGGGATGCTATATCCCCACCCCTATTGTGTGTAAACAAAGAAAGCATCAGTTTGTATAAGATATGCCTCTGTAGAACACACTGGCGCAACCAAGGGGGGAGCTTAGGAACTGAAGCCCCTCCCTGACGACTGAAACCACTATTTTTTTTTAGTCGATAACTATAATTTTTATTTATATAGTCTCGAACGCCACCCATTCCTTGTTTTAGTTAACTAGAACATAAAAAACTATCTTCCTCTCTCTCTCTCTCTCTCTCTCTCTCTCTCTATATATATATATATATATATATATATATATATATATATATATATATATATATATATATATATATATATATAGTTAAATAAGCTTACTCCAACTTAGACTTTTAAAAAAAAGGTTTATTTCAAATTACAATAAATATGACACTTGTGCCTAACAATGACTGACTAATAGCTATAAGACGTGTCGAACTGACCACTACAATCCTAGCTTACTTCTATATTCCGTCCTAAAAGACGAGGTCATATATAGGGGTTGTTATCGGAGTGAATAAGGAAGCGAAGGGTGAAGGAATTGTGTAAGGAGTGATGACCTTTTACAAAGATTATATTAATGATTATATTAATGATTGGTCTTAGCTATCGGTGTGAAAGTAAATAGTGAAATAAGGAATTGTGTAAGGAGTGATGACCTTTTACAAAGGTTACTGTTATAACTATATATATTTTTTTTTTTTTTTATTTTTTTTTTTTTTTTTTTTGTATATTCATCATTTTTACAGGTGATTAGCCCAGTGTTAGTTATAGTATTGTTATACTGGGGAGACCCCCAGAATCCAAGCTCCTACCAATTAAAAAAAATATATATATAGAATATAGAGGTTTGATATATATATATATATATATATATATATATATATATATATATATAGAAAAATATATATATATAGAAAGTAGAGGTTTAAAAGTAGAGGATTAGGGCTGGCCAAAAATTTATAGACCTTACTACCTATCTAAGAGATCCCAAAAGATAGTTCTGTATCTTAACATTGAAAGTATCAGAATTCATGTGACTTATTCAATCCTACCTTTACCAGCATATTATGCATCCTTTTTCTATATATTTAAAAGCTTTTTGAGTTCAAATATTCTATTTCTTCATTCCTGCATTATACATAATCTTATTATAATTTATTAAACATATATTTATTTTATAAGTTACAAAATTAAAATTTCTTAATTATAATTTATTTTACAAAAATACAAGCATAAACCATAAGCAGAATGATAATGCTGTTCTCAGCCTGTTTTTGTTACCTTAATCAAATTTCGAGCCCCTGTAGAAGAATTGGTTATTTCATAGAAATCTTTTATTTGACAATTAACTTTTGATTTTCGGTCAGATGAGATAGTAAAGTGATAATCTAACAAATGTGGAAGCAATTCATCCCAGCGTTCCAATAAGTCATCAAACATTCCTGGTGTCGTTAATATTTCTAAAAATAAATTAAATGTGGTAAAACATAAAACAAAAATAAATTTATTCACCCTAGGATTGAGATAATTTTATAGTTAAATTAATAAACCCTTTGAATAATTAAAAAAAAAATAAATAAATAAATATATATATATATATATATATATATATATATATATATATATATATATATATATATATATATATATATATAATTTTTAACTCAGAGTTTGAATGTAATAATTTAATAAAATAGATTTCTATATTTCTAAAATAATATTGCCTTTAAATTAATTTATATTGATAAAGTACTAATTTATAAAAGAATAAATAAACAAAATGAAAATAAATGATAAAAGATTTAAGAAAGAACATGTTTCTAGAAAAGTCAAAAATATTTAACTTTTTGATGAAGATACTGGAAATTTATAAATAAAAAAAAAAAAAAGAATAATAAAATTAAATTAAATCTAGGCTTTAAATAATCCATGATATATCTGATGATACAGAAGGCACATAATATAATGCGTTAAAAACTGTTAGAGAAGCAGATATTTACAGCACCCAGTTGTCAGTTGGCTTTAAAATCGGCACCAGTTCAAGTCAGGACTCTGTTGAAGTATATTAATAGTGTCATATTAAATGACATTAGGGACATGGGGTTTCTCTGTTTCACTCCTTTTCGAATGAATAAATCAGCCGAGAGCTCTCCCTGGACTGTGACAAAGCTGCTGCTAGACTGTAAGGTCATTCATATTATTTTAACAAGTGTCCTTTATTTTCATTGAGCTTATTGCCTTTGATACTATCATATGGCTATCTTTAGTCCAAGAATTGGTGTTTTAGGTGAGCTATTCCAATCATGGAATAGCGTCCTGATATATAATTAACAAGAACTTCTCTCATATAGATAATTTTGCAATCTAACTATGAAAGTAGTAAATTATTGTATAATGTGCGCAAAAGAGACAAATAAGTGAAAAAAATTAAGTTGAAAATTTTGAAATTAGATTTTTTAATAGACAAATATTATAACTATGACACCCTAAAAATGGACATGTTAATGAGGATAATTGGTTAAAGGTAAAATAATTTTAAATTATTGTTACTTAATTTAATAATGTGTCACAGAAGTTAAATAAATATAAATATGAAAGTATTCAGTAATTTTTAATAACAGAAATTGTAGTAATAATTTGTTTTGTGAAACATTCAATCATGGAAGGTGAAAAAGTAGTTGACAATTTAAATACTAGTGAGCAAAATGTAATTGATAGATATGCAGAGAATAAGGAAAATGATAGTAGAGAGTCTCAATTGTCTGATGGTCAGAGTTTGTCAGAAAACAGTCAAACTTTTGGTTTAAATGATTCAAGCTTAGGAGGAATAGGAAAAATGTTAAAAATCATTATTTAAACAACAAAATAAACAACAATTTGAACAATATAGACAAGAAATTAAACAACACAATGAACAATCTGAACAATAATTTAAACCTCAGATCTGGAAACTTACAGATCTCATTATGTAGGTTTTGACCCATGAAATTAAATACTAATCACCTGTAGCTCCGCATAGTCCTTCATCTAAGGCGTACGATAACACGAGTGGAACATCTGAGCCTTTCTTCTCTTTGATAATCTTTGTAGGCTTTTCAGATATAAAAGCATTTGGATGAGAATGTTCAATAACAGGAGCAAAGAAAACAAGTGGAGAAGTATATCCCCAGACCTAAAAAATAAATTTCAATAATAATTATAATTTTTAGATAATGATTAAATAATTCATAGTTCCTCAACATATAATAATAATAATAATAATAGTTATACCAAAAATTGGTTTGATAAAGCCACTATGTGTTCAGCTGGTCTGTCTCGTAAACAAGCAATCATGAGATGTGAATCATTTGTAGGGCAACCAAGTTGGGTGGAAATAATCTTTGCTTTTTCCTTTGAACGTTTTGCTAAAGCCCATGGATTCAAAGCTACTCCACTCATACAAATAGCTCGCTTGAATAAACCTGAAATATCAACATAGAATATTTTTTTTAATTTATTTGAAATTTCTCATACATTAAAAAGAATATTTATGATAAGAAGGTATATTGAAGTCATTAAAAAAGAGTTTTGGTATTGTATAAAAGTGTGAGAAAAACAAGAGTGGTGTGTTGGGGATGAGTAGTAAACTCCAATTACTCAAAAAATATATAACTTATTAAATCTGGTATACATATGCTCGTATCTCAATGGATATACTCATGTTGACCAAAGTTTTATGAATGTTCAATTAAGGAATGATGTTTTAGAAGGTTAAGAGAAACCATTTCAGGGCCTGGCTTAAACAAAACAAAATAAATCTAGTAAATGGGAGGGGAAATAATATAATAAAATGTCAATGATTTGTGAAGCTACTACACATCAGTAGAACTAGTAAAAATATCTGTATTAGAAGGTTCTGTTGTCATCTGCCTTTCAGACACCTTATAGGGTTACAAGATACCAAATGGAAAGCAAGTTAAGTTGAAAAAATGAGATACTAGAAGGTTGAGGTGGTTATGAAATATATTTTAGAAGGATTATATTAAGCTTGTTATTGATAGCATTATGACATAGTTATGAGCATTTAACATTTTTTTATGGATTTTAGATTGGGAGCATTGAGTACAGAATAAACTAAATGGTTTAGTGGAGCCCCACAGCACAACTCCAAGTATCTAAATAAGTCTGATTATTGTCATGCAGATGTCTTTTGTAATTTACCTCAAGTGTAATTTATCTTAGAGTTTATGTCATCTAAATGTAGAAGTAGTTAAAAACAAGAAGCAGTTTCTCGTTATTGCTGTCTTGTATGTAGATTCTAAGTAAAATATTCATTTGAGTAGAGTCCTAGGTAGTAGATCTGTACAATAGGGAGTCGTAGAAATAAAAGATAATGTAGGACAGGAAGTTGTTGGTTTTCAATGAAGGGTAAAGTTGATTTGATGAGCTATGCTTGAATTTAATTTAATCTTCCGATTTCGAAACATTTTTGAAATAGGAATTGATTTTAAGGAGGTATGTAGTATAAGGGAATTCATAGTTTGTAAATCACTCCAAAGTGTCAAACTGTTAAAAGTCTTTATGAAAATTAAAAATAAAATAAAAAAAATTAAATAATTTTATAACCGAAGTACTGTTATAAAATTATTTAATTGCATTACCTTTGCTTAGTGGAGAGAGTAAGTGAAAGTGACAGCTGACACCACCGGCAGAAACGCCTCCTAAAGTTACACTCTTGGGGTTTCCCCCAAATGCTGCTATATTCTTTTGAATCCATTTCAGAGCCAACACTTGATCTTTTAAACCATTATTTCCTGGGACAACATCATCTTCAGTGCTAAGAAAGCCTATAAACAAAGAACTATTAACATACACAAAAATATTTTTATAAAATTAAAATAAAAGTATTTCTGGGGTGCATTTTTTGTTTTTTATTTATTTATTTTATTAATATACATATTCTTTGCCAAAATTGAAAAAAAAAAAATTAACTATTTAAGAAGATTTAATCAATTACGCAATGTTTACATTATTCTTATTTTTTAATAGATAAGCTAAGGTGGGGTAAGTGTGTTTTTGGGGTAAGTGCATTAGTCCACCATAATTTCTATTGTCATTTTGTTATATCAACTGCCATCTGTTGTATGTAAACATAACTTCATACCCTCCAAACCTAACATACTAGAGTGATCTACTGTAGAAGATAACCTCTCTAGGAATTTCAACCTGTTGATCTAGGAGCTGTGTAAAGTTGAATGAGTTACAATTATAAAATTGTATTCTATGTATTTTTCTCTATTTTTTTAATTTCAAGGAGTAAAATTATTTCTGGGAGTTGCTTATTTTTGCACTTACCCCATCAAAGAATCAATTCACTGCTAAGGAGTTTACAAGAGATGTATGCACTTACCCCATTTAGGTAGGGCAAGTGCGTAAATGGGACTTAAAATTGATTTTCCTTCGCACTGATAATATTTTTTAGGATATCAGGAAAATTAACTATATTGCTGAAAAGATTATAGTTAAAGGTTTGCAATATAACAAAAAATATTATCCTAGCATTATTAGCTGATTTTTTATGTTAAGTTAAAGTTGAACTTTGCATTCCATATGACACACTTGCCCCACTTCACCTTATATTTTGAGTTTTCACATCAATATAAAAAACATCAAAATTCATTTTTTCATTACCTTTTTTTATGAAGAAGGTAATTTCTTTAATTAATATTTATATTACATTAAGATAAACATTAAATAACTTCTTAGTCTTTTATAAGTTTCAGCTGATTCAATTCTTACTTTTGTTTTATTTGGTTAAAATGTTTAATTCTATCAGAGAAAGCTTTTTTTTTTTAAGTGTTCCTAATTGAGATAAGCATTATTTTAAGAAAAAAAGCAATTTTTTATAACAGTATATTTTATGTACCCCACAATACACTCCAAATTTAAAGACCATCTCACTCCATCACCTCTCCAATATAGTCTATCACATTCCTTGCTCCAATCTTAATTATAATTCTCTTATATTAGTGTGGCCAAAAAACCATCATAAAATCTGCATCCCTCAAAATAATACCTCTATCTCATCCCATAACCCTTTCGCCTCCAAACTTTCAAAACATGATCTGATTTAAAAAAAAAAACTACCATTTTACCATCCCTTTCCAATTATAAAAATGCTATCTTGTTAATTCCATTTATGTCACCAATAATCACATCCTGTTAATTAAAAAGTACACAAACAATATATCCCTCTCATATATTCCCAAGTGTTAAATCTAATTAGAAAATAATAGCTTCATTTATTATTCTATTTTATATTTTTATTGGTTCTAACCCCACCATCTCAGTTGATTCAATTTCAAAAATGTTCAGCCCCTTCGTTCAGTTTTCTTCCTTTAAATCAGTGCCACCATTTCACTGCCACTGCCATCTTCTTGCTAGTGCTAATTTATTTATCACCAGCCATTAGTTTTTTTTTTACTGCCATTTTCTTTTTTTAACCAACTTTTATTTTATAGAAATTTTTCTAATGATATGTTCCTCTTTTCTATTTTTTTTTATTACCTTCTTCTTCCTAATCTGCTTTACACTTTTATTGTTACTGATGTTTAGTTTTTACCTTTTCTCGTTATATTTCATTAACTTACTTATCATTTATTTTTTGCATACTTTTTGTTTACTCATTACTTGACCTATCACCTTCACATAATAATACTCTGTAATTTTATTTCATCACATTACTACCTTATTGTCATGAATTATACTCTGAAATATTCTTTCTTTTAATAATATAACTTCTATTATATTATATATAACTATAACCTAAGTTATTTTCTATTTATAATTGCTATTCAGATTTTTTTTTTTTTTAGCGTTTTCCTTCCAGCAGTAACCCTGTTGGAAGGGATTTTATTCTTTTCTGTACACACCATACTTGTACAAAGTATACAATGTACATGTAAATATTATTTTTGATTTGATTATAATTTTACATGTGTTGAAAGGTATTAAAAATATAAAAATAAACAAGAAAAATAAATTAAAATAAAACAAAGAACAAGAAGTTATATAACATAAATAATTTTTCAATAAAAACAGCAACAAAGTTATGTAGAGAAAACTTTATGAATATTTAGAGGTTTAGAGATATTTCATATTTATATCCTCTATTTTAATGATTGAATTTTTAAGAAATATTTGGAAATTTTCAAATGAATTGTTCATCAAACATTGACCATACACCGGCCAATGTCCTAGTTTCTGTACTGTTTTTGTCTGTAGAATAGTTCTGTAGTCAGTGAGTAGTCTGCATTCATATATGAGGTGGGTATATTTTGTTCTTGAGTAAAATCACAAGGACATAGGAAATTATCTCTTATTTTAAATCGATAGAAATAACTATTTACTGCCGCATGTCCTGTGACTCCTTGTGTAATGTAAAAGTTAGTCCATGAGTTTGATTTAATGTAGGTCCGTAAGTCTGGAATGAAGTAATGTAGATGTCTTCCCTTGTGTGTTGTGTTCCAACGTGTCTGCCACTGGTCTACTGCTTGTGTTTTTAGCATGTGTTTTAAGTGTTCTTTGGATATCATACTATATGATATAGGAAGGGAAGTATCCTTTGAAGCCTCTTTTGCAGCCTTGTCAGCCAATTCGTTTTCCGCTATGTCGGAATGCCCCTTTACCCATTTGAATGAAATTTGAATGTTATCGTCAGTTTGTAGATGTCTTAGAAATGATCTTATTTTTTCAGTGATGGGATTATGACAATGTCTGTTTTTTATCATGTATAGAGTACACTGACTGTCCGTTAGTATTGTAATAGTTTTATCTTTTGTCCTCAAATTTTGAAAGTATTCTAGAGATTTAAGGATGGCGAATTGTTCTGATTGATTATTGCTACATTCTGGGCCTAATTTATACTTTATTACATCTTCTAAAATTTTGTTTTTAAAAATGAGACTAGCACAGCCTACATATTCGCCATTCTTGCTTCCGTCAGTATATATCTCATAGTCTGTGGGGTCAGTTAAGCATTCAGTAATACAAGGAAATTCTGCTGGGTGTAACCAATCCTTGTAGTCGGTAGCATGTTCAAAGTTGTTAGATTTGAAATTTTCATAGTCAGTGTTCATGGATAACAAATGGAATTTTCCTATGTAACTGTTAGCTAATATACTGATGGGGATCATTTTGGCCAAGACAAAGGCAGCTTCATCAGAGAGTGTTCGGAATCCTTTGGCAATTTTGAGTGCCATTAGCCTCTGGACCCTCTCCAGCTTTGCCTTGTTGTATTTGATCTGAAGTCCTGGATGCCATATTTCAATGCCATAAGTAAAAATAGGCAAAATTGCGCCTTTATACAAAACCTCCAGAGCCTCCGTTCTCAACCCCCATGTCGCTCGCGCTGCTATTGAAAGTGAATTTATTAATTTTATAAGTTTGTTTTGTAGTATGTCAATATGTCTGTTCCACTTTAATTTTTCGTCAATGGTTATGCCTAAATATTTCAAAGTACGTATTCGATTCAGGTTTTTATTTTGTATTTTCACATTTAAGTCCGGACTTAGTCGTTTTTTAGTGATCACCATATAATTAGATTTTTGTGTATTGAACGTCAGTTTGCTTAAGTAAGCCCAAGAATTTATTTTGTCTATTACTATATCGACTACTGTCTGTAAATGTTTAAAATATTTTGATGATATAATTGCTAATATGTCATCTGCAAAGGCCAAAATCGTTGCGTTTGAAGGTAATCGTTCTTTTAACTGTGAGTCAACAATTAGGTTCCATAAAAGGGGAGAGCAGCACGAGCCTTGTGGTGTCCCAATAGATTGATTTTTATGTAATGCAACGTTGTTTGTCACTAAAGATACAGACCTATTGCTAAGATAATCTTTAATAATCCTGTAAATGTTACGTGGGCATTGATATTTAATAAGAGTACTAAAAATTGACGGCCACCAAGCATTGTCAAACGCTCCAGTGATATCAAGCGATATAATAGCGGTATGCTGGTTATTATTCAAGGCATTTTGGATAATATTTATGGCTATTCAGATTATTATTATATCTTTTGTTGTATATTTTTTAAAACTTTTTTTATTATGATAATTTTCATCCTATCTTTTGCCATAAACCATTTTTTTTATTTTATTCTGCACCTCATTGTTTATTTGTATATTATTCCTACTCAATTTATTTCTGTTTTACATTTATTTTAAAATCCCTCTATTTTCAGTTATATCCTTTTTGTTTTTTAGCCCTGATGAGGACTTGCAAAGTAAGACAAAAATGGTATAATAAAAGTATAATACTTAAGTGTTTTTACTGAACACACCCTCAACAATAAAAAAAATAATAATTATATATCCACCTGTCTAAAAACAATCATTACTAATTAATTAATTAATTAATTAATTTTTTTGTAATGCTTTACCAAGTGGTCCTAATCTATAATTGAAGGTTACTAAAACCAGATCCTTATCAAGCAGTAAATAGGGTCCAACATCTGTTGATTTTCCAGCATAGAAAGCTCCTCCATGAATGAACGCAATAACATCTAATGACTTGTGTTGGTCTGTACTTGAGGGCAACTAAAATAAAGTTTATTTTAATTATCTAAATTTTAAAACTATAACTGAAGTAATTCAAACTTTAATTTTTCTACTAACTTTGGGTGTATATACATTTAAATACAAAACAGTCTTCTGAGCCTTTAGTGTTTTTCAGTTCAATCTGTAAACATTGTGGTGAGGCTTTGGTAGCATTGTATATACCTATCCAAGGATCTGCTGGGATAGATTCCTGCATCAAATCAATATTTTATTATTTCAGACTATGTATCCACCTTATCAAATGAAGATTAAATAAATAAACAAATGGTAAAAGAGAAACAGACACGGTGTGTTAACACCAAGAAATCATTTTAAAGTCTGATGATGGGACCTTGTTTCCCGAAACATGTCACTAGTTTTATACTTTTAATAAAGAGGAGTTTAAATGCTGTTTATTATACTATTATTGATCAATTAAAGTAACTCCTTCATTGAAGAATTTATAAATAAACAAAGTTTTAAATTAATTAAAATTATATAAGACTATAATACATGTAGTAATCAATAAATACTATTATTTAGTGATCAGAAGAAAATATAAAGTTCATTTGGTTTGAAAGTCCACTGGATTGCTCTGTACAAAAGTGCTTTGCACTCACTTAAAGTCATCACTCAGAGATGAGCAAGAGAAGGGAAAACAAATGGATTATAGCCTTCTACAGATTATCTTAAATACTTGAGGAATTATTAACTTCTTAAGCAGAATTCACTATATATACTAAATTAAAGTGTAAGATTTCCAGTAAGAAAGAATTTATTATTATTTTTTCAGTGAGTCAAAAAGATGAAAAAAAATTTTTTATAATGAATTAGGTGTAGACATAGAATTTGTGTCTAAACCAATTTCATTATTAACCTTTTATTTTCCATCTCTCCTTGATACTCTCGCTTTCATCAACTATTCACCAATTTTTATTCACTTAAAGTGATGTGTATAGATTATGCTAACTTTTATTTCTTCATCTTTTAAACCATCAACATCCTACTTCTCTCTATAATTTTATATTCATTTATTAAGAAATTTCATCTTATTGTTTACATGTTTCATAATAATGCATATAAATTATATCCTCATTTTGTTGGAATTATGTAATAATATATAGTGTTAGAATGTCTCTTTTTCTCTTTTATTTATTTATTTTTTCATATAAGCCCAAAGATTAGTTTTTAAATTTAGAATTCCACCTTATATATTTATAAGTATTTAGTTTATATTATATATAAGTTGCTTTCTGATATGTATGTAGCCAGACAATAATAACTTTCGATTGTACTTTCATGTTATTCTTAGGAGACAAGGTGTCCCAGAATAAAGATTATTTTTCATTCACTCATTATTCTTTATGAAGAATTGTTTTAAGTTTTGAAGGTCTTATATTATTTTTTTCATTTATTAAGTTATGTATTTGAACTTTATTGTAGTAATTTTTTATTTTTATTAATGAAGTTATCAATTGAAGTGCTTATATTATTTCTTATAATATAATAGATTGTAATAAAGACAATATTTTAATAAATAAAAAGGTCAAAATATAAAAACAAAGGAAAATCACAGACTTTTATCCTAGTGACTAATAAAATACAGAAGAAATAAAGAAAGTATGTATAAATGATAATATAACAATTGACAGAACTCAACAATTATCATATACACAAAATAGTAATAAAAATTATAATAAACTTAAATACCCACAGTTAACTAAACAAATAATTAGTAAATTAAATAATGAAGATATCAAAATTAATATATCAATATATAATAATAACAAGATTAAAAACACAGTAAAGATATACAAGAGAAATGGGATAAAAAAGACCTTATATATAAAATAAATTGTAAAAAATTGTGAGAAACATTACATTGGTCATAAAAAACAAAAATTACTAAAAGGATTAATCAACATATGTAAATACAATTGTAATAGAATTAATAAAAGGGATAGTGTTAGGAAAAAATAAAATTTATTATGTATTCAAATTAATAATGGCAACACTGATTGTAACAGTGCCTTTGTGTATGACGCCATGTTAGCTTGTTATTAAGAAGTGACGCTCTCCCATCAAAGGTTGTGCTTAGGTTATCCCGCTCTTTGTTTAGTTAAATAAAGTTAATCAGAACTGAACAAGTTCTTTATTCTTTCCACATTACTGAACAGATAGTAAAAAACTGCACTATTTGAACACGCCCAAATTTTAGGTCATGAATTTGATTTTGAAAACACCATAGTTTTAAACTATGGACATAAAACATATAACAGAAAATTATTTGAAGCTATATATATCACATTAATAAAACATTGGATAATGCAGCCAATTATAAAACAGATATAAAATAAAAAATTGAAAGAGAAAAAAAAAGATATAAACAAGATAGGAGCCAATTACCCAAATATTACAGACAAATTAAAAATATAATTAATATTAGAGCAAAAATTAAATATTCAATAAATAAAAGAAGAAAAAAACAAAAGAAAAAGTTAAAAGAATTAAATATAAATATAATATTAGTAACAAGGCATATGAAATTGAAATTGTTAATAGATTAAAAAATAATCACTGATATAAATAATTTTTAGATGGTAAGTGTGAAGCCATAATTCTAAACAATTGTTGGACATTGTTCAGTGGACTTCAGTGAATAATGCCTTTTATATTAATAACAATGTGTAAAAATCGCATTAACCAGGTAAATTATTGATTGTAATGCAAAACTTTTGAATTAATTAAGTGATATTTATGTAGTATGTAAACGTTTTAGAATCCTGTAGATGGATATAAAATCCTGTAACATGTAGAGGAATAATGAGGAGTTATGCCCCTAAAATTAAATTAATCACACCCAACCTCCTTCTACATAAATTGAAATTATATATATATATATATATATATATTTATTTCTATAATAGATTTCCCATTTTTTTATGCATTATAAATTATAAGATATTCAATTCAAATTCTGATAACTTAAATCGTCAAATTCTTAACAGATTCCCTCCAATATTCAACTATTCATATAATATATGAGAGTTTTCAAAACTAAATTTTCAATCTATCTAAGCTGTTCTGGTATGATTTTCACTAAAAATAAATAAATTCATCTATGGATGAATAAAATAAAATAATTTTAGTACAGACTTTGCATTTCTCATAAAAATAAATATAGAAATAAAAACAATATTAATAATATTCAGTAAATATATATATATATATATATATATATATATATATATATATATATATATATATATATATATATATATATAAATTTGTTTACCTTAAATCTGTGCTTTCCTGTTGGTGGTTTTGCATAAGGGATTCCTTCAAAACTAGCAATTTGTCTATTACTAATTGTTTTGGTGTACAACCCACGAAGGATACCTTGTTCTAATGAAAACTTCTGGTAAGTTTGTTGATGAGACAATAGAAATAGAAAATAAAGGAATGACAAATATGATATATGAATGCATTATAGCGTTTTTTGAAAAGTGTTTGATTTTTGTTATTCCCTCAGTAATCTTATTTCTAAGAAATCAAGGCCAAAAGTTAGATAGTGGGTTCTTGAAAATCAAATTTAAAGACCAATAACCCATGCACTTTAGATCATCTATATTATAAAGGCTGATAAATTATGTCATTGTAGATTAAGAAAATATATTTTTAATATAAAGCAAAATCTCAACAAATTATAAATTAAGGGAGCTTGCTTTGCAACCAGAAACAAAATAAAATGATTTTAGGATAGCAAAAAGACTCATTATCAGGTTAAAATTTTTTTTTTTTATTTATTTTATTTATTTATTTATTTATTTTTTTGCCATCTTCTAAGCTTTCTGCTTTATTTCAGATTGAAAACATGATCTAGAGATTTAATTTTTAAAGAATGGGATATTAACCATCTCCAAATATTTGTTAAACAATATATCATGCAGGTGATAATTAAATAAGTTTGAATTATAAAAATTTATTTATTTATTCTGACGATATTGTTTCTAGCAGGGCATAGCAACAGCGTATTGGAGAAAGGGAATCGAAAATTTCCCCAAATGTTTTACTACGTCATTCAATTCAATGAGAAAATTCAAATTTAAGCTTTAACCTGTCAGGTGATATCTTGAGGCGACCCGTTAACTAGGGATGGGCCGTTACAGTTGTAACAGTACGAGGAACATTCCCATAACGTAGGAAAGATTGGTAACGTTAAAAGACCTCGATTTTTCAGTTCCATTGGTATTTTATCGTTACATTAGACTCGTTCTTTTTCATTACATCGTTCTCGTTCTTTTTTCGTTACTTCGGTCTCGGTATTTTATCGTTACACTGGTCTCGTTCTTTTTCGTTACATCGGTCTCGTTCTTTTTTCGTTACATTTGTCTCGGTATTTTTTCGTTACTCCGGTTTCAGTATTTTATCGTTACATCGGTCTCGTTCTTTTTTCGTTACATCGGTCTCGGTATTTTTTCGTTACTTCTGTCTCATTCTTTCCTTGTTCCTCAATCCATCCAGTCTTTGTTCTGTTCATTATAGTACTTTTCCACTCGCCTTTCGGTCCTTGTCTATTGTCCAACGTCAATCCCTTATGGCAGCGGAGTCACAAAACATAATCAAATAATTTCATAATAATTTTAAAAAAACAACATTTATTATAAACTTACTTATAACATTAATATTGTAAACGAAGACATAAAATTAGTGTAGTTTTATAACATTTAAAAAAACATTCAACATTTTTTTTATTTTTCTTATCCTTCATTTATTAATAAAAACAAACAAATAATAATAATTGGAATCCAATAATCTTCTGTTGCTTTCTCAGAATTTTAAGATTTGTTGCAATCGTAGATCCTGGCGCCTCGGTTGGCTGTTGTCTTCCTGTTGCATTGCCTTTGTCATTCAACATTAAACACTCGAAATTCAATTATTAATAGTTAACCTTTCTGTTATTATCGGGAAGGAGGGGTGCGAAATATTAATTTAATTTATTTTTAATATATTAGGGGCGCGGAACAAAAAAGGTTGAGAATCACTGCTTTATGATATTGTTGGCTTCTCTTTCGCCTTCGTCCCTTCATTGAGTAACAATTTTTATAGTCAAATGTTTTTTTGTTTTTTTCATTAACGTTAAACGATAAAACTATACACACTGACTTACAAATATCAAAAGTCATTGAACACATACTGACCCACTACCGACTGTTAAAAAAAAAAGGGACACCCCAACAAATTCATCAATAGTATGGCCACATCTCTCATACCGGAGAATACCATAAAGAGACTGAAAAGAAACTGTATGAGAGACCTACTTACATAGAAGTAAACCAAAGACAAGGAAGGGGTGCCACTGGGCACGATCTCTCCTAATGCCTAAAATGCCGCCAATTTTGTATATATTATGATTTCAGCACATCCGTTGATTATTAATTTTCTTTTTTTGACAACTGTGGATTTAAAAATAAAAGTGAAAAAAAAAAATGTTTTTATTAAGAAATTTTCATTTTTGTTATACTTTTTTATAAATTGTATTTTATACTTCTTATATTATATGTTAAATAATGTAAATCGTAAATATCTAAGATTATAATTATCTAATAGATTATAAATAATCATGGGTATTCTATATTTTATGAGGGATATTGCATTGAGTATGTCAAAATTTGCTTGGAACGAAAAGGTTACGTAACGAATAAAATACTTATTCCCATCTTGTAACGAAACGGTAGGAACGGTTCCCTTGAATTTGTGGAACGAACCATCACTACCGTTAACCGAATCAACACAATTTGCGGCAGTAACCTCGATGGCATTATATAACAAAGTCTTGAAAATCAAAATGCAAAACAGCTCAGAGAATCCATTATGTGGTTGTATTTACTTACGCTTTAGTGAACGGTAGTTGTTTATTAGTAGCAAACGTCTTAGTATCAGTTGCTTTTCAAGTCTATTATATTTTTTTATACTCTATATATATTTATTAAAAATTTATTTATGTTATTTCTTTTGTGCGTTATTCGATATGTTAACATGGAACATGTTTTATTGGTGGCCTAGTTGGCCAAATATACGTTTTTGGGAAATGCATTGACGTTATGGGTAGTTTGACAAGCTCTAGCTCTGTTGGTGTTACTCGGAAAGAAAATTTGATAAGAGTTTCTGAGGTAACACTGCAGTAACGATGTGGAACCTCCAGAATAGTAGAGTAGGTTGGTGTAGCAAGCAGTATTGTTCAAATAAAGAGAAGTGTATTGGGGACTGGAAGTTTGTTATTATTTAACCTTTTAAAAATACATCAAACCAAGCTGATAAATGATCAACCTGTTATAAAAGCTAGATGGAACCTCCTTAAGGCAAAAAGGTTCTATATAACAAATTCTTCAATGAAGGAGTTAATTTTATTGATAAATAATAGTATTATTAAATAACAGCATTTAACTCCTCTTTATTAAAAACTATGGCCAAGAAAATGAGAGCAAGACAAGCAGGTGCAATAACCATGATTGTCTGCAGGATGTGGCGTGTTTTTGCACCAGTCATGAATTAGAGTAGGTTGTGTTTTGTAGCTATATAAAGTTTGTTAATTAAGGTCAGGTTTAAGGCTGTTAGAACGAATATAAACAGCAAGTTTGGATTTGAATGGAGTCGAATTAGAGAATACAAGTAAAAGATTTAAAATTATAAGGCAAGGAAGAATTGGCCAAACATCTACACTGCGGGATTCTTCAATGAAGGACCTGTTATAAAAGTTAAACAAATCTTCAAAGGAAGGAGTTTATTGATAAATAAAAGTACAAACTTGTTACATGTTTCGGGAAAACTTGTCACATGATGATGGGACCTTGTTTCCCGAAACATGTAACAAGTTTGTACTTTTAATAAAGAGGAGGTTCCTATATATTTTATTCCTAAAAGTCTCACTTACTTTACATTTTAGTACATATTCTTCTATGTCTGAGTTTATTTTCGGCCAGTAAAATATTTGTCTTGCCCTTGCTTGTGTTTTTTTTGCTGACTTCTAAATTTCCGCACTAAATTTGAACTAACACAAATTTCATCTTTAAATTTGTAATATAATTTTTAATTCTTCTGGCACATCTTTACTATTGACAGGCCCTCCCTTCATATAGTATTGCACTAGCCGTTGCAATATCTTATCCTTAGCGGTCTCTTCCTCAAGAATCTTTTTTCTTCTAGGTGTTACCTGCACTTCATAATTATTAGACGCTACTTCCTCAACTATTGCACTTAACCAATCTTCCTCAGAACTGATGTTCTCCTCATTTCTACAACCTCTCGGCAACAAATCGGCAATATAACTCCTTACCAGGCACATATCTCAATTCTAAGTCATATTTAATTAATTTCAGAATCATTAGCTGCAATCTGGGTGATGGTATTTAATTAGAGATGATTTTTAATTAGAGACACAAGAGGTTTATGGTCTGTTCTGAAAAAAGTTTTATGCCAATAAATTTATAAATGAAATTTATATGTGGCAAAAAGATGACATAATAACTCCTTTTCAATTTGTGCAAAATTCTTTTCTGTTGGTGACAACAAGCTTGAGGTATAGGATACAGGTAGTCCTTTCTGCATTAAACAACATCCTATTATATCCTTAGATGTATCATATTCAATAACAATTTTCTTTGCTGCATCAAAATGTGCTAATACTAGGATTTCTGTTATTAATTCTTTTATGTTTTTCAGAAGCATTGAATGAGCATCTATCCAAATAAATTCTACACCACATTTAAAAAGGGTAGGAAAATCAGAAGTTAAATCAGCAGAATTTGGAATAAAATTTCTTATGCAATTAAGCATGCTTAAAATTCTCTGTAATTCCTTCTTATTACTAGAGTTCTCTAAACTTTCAATAGCTTCTATTCTCAATGGGTCAATTTTCATCCCATTTTTATCAAACTCAAATCCCAAAAATGTGACTTTATTGCTTTTATATTGAAATTTACTGGGATTAAATTTTAAATTACTTGATCTGGCCCTTTCTAATACTTTATTTAGCACTTCGTGTTCTTTTTCAGTCTCAGTTGCAATTAAAATGTCATCAAAATACATTATAAGTCCAGGAATATCTGAAAATATGGAAGTGCTTACTCTTTGGAATTCCTGAAGGCCATTAGATGCGCCAAATGAGAGTCTGAGTAACTTATCCTAACCCAAAAGGTGTTGAGAAGGCACAGATGTTCGATGACTCTCTGTCCAGTTTAATATTATAGAAGCCCTGAATAGGATCAAGTAGAAAAAAACAACATTTACCAGCTAACTGAGAAGTTACTTCTTGCAGATGTTTTAATGATGGCTTTGTTTAAATCAGTTGGGTCTAAACATACTTGAAGGCCTCCATCCAATTTTTCGATTACTAAATTATTGCTGAGCCATTTCACCATACCATCCGCTTTTTCAATCATTTTTTCTCTTTCTAGGCTATATATATATATATAGGCTCAATTTTTCTGGTAACCTGCCCCTAATAGCTAAAGGTACTCTTCTGGTGCTACAGATTTGTCCACTTTGGTGTGAAACTCATAATTTTTTATCAGCCCAGTTCCATTAAATATGTCTTTATTTCTCTTCAAAATTTCCATTTTCTTTTCTCAAAATCATTGAATTCTCGTTTTGTATACATTTTTTATGTGTAAGAGCATTTTGATGGTTTTAATAGAGCCTTCTTCTCTATTCAAAACATCATGAAGAGCCGACCCACTGGCGACACAACCAAACTAAAACTGTAAGACAACCGGCAACCACATACTCCCGCGAAGCATTGACTATTAATAAATTAGTAGCCATAAACTAGACTGTTTCAAAAAAAAAAAAAATACTGCAACGCATTTTTGGCTCGATAATAGATAACGGGATGTGGCTGCGAAGGAATGATCGAGAACATTGCGATATGTATGGTGAATTACCATTAACTATTTTGTAAGAGTGCAACGACTGAAATGAATGGGTGAAAGCAGAACATGCTGAAAATTGTTCTACGATCGAGCGGAGCGAGACTCAACAGAAGACCAAAGAGATGGTACGATGGCCGTCCCTGAGGACTTAAAATTCTCCAGGTTATCTCTAAGGTGTGCTGATGATCGGGACGATTGGAAGAAGGCTGTGGAACAGACCAAAGACAGCTGCGTGTGTCTGTTGCGCCATTAGGAAGAAGAAGAAGAAGATGCTAGAAATTATATTCAGTATTCTTAGGTTATTCGCGAAAATATTGTCCAGTTTAAAACTTTAAACTATAAAGCACTAGATTTATTGATAATCGTATATTACCCTGACTCCGATCCAAATATATTCTCTCGATTTATTTAGATATAGAGGGGTAAGGTTAGTCTACTTTATTCCACTTAAAAAGGCAATTACTAAGGGCCCCTATTAACCACTTTTACGCTTTTTAATCAAATCAATGAGATCATATTAATTTTAACGCCTTATCACTTAATTAACAGAAGTAGACATCACACTCACGTCTTATTTACCCAACCATCTGTTATGTTTTAATGAAGAAAATATATTGATTCTAGAACAACTTTTACCCTAAAAATAGCACAAGGTTGCAATTCATATGGCGACTGCCTGGCTACGATAATTGATTGATTATGTCTAACACCTATAAGTGAAGGGATATGTAGCGAAATATAAATTACGTATGTACAGTGAGCAGCAAAAGTTTTTGTACTCATACTTAATTTACTAAAATATTATTCCTTATAATCACGTTGTAGAAAAATATATTTTTTTTTTCTCGATTTCATATTCTTCCTCATTTACGTGAGAAACACCTCTAATAATTAAAACCCCCAAAATATGGATAATATTTATATATTTACTCTAAAAATATAAAATAGTGTAAACTGTCTGAAGCAAAAGTTTTCGAACAGTGTCAAATTATCTTCTTTAATTCCTTAAATACTTAAGGTCTGATGCAGAGATGTTAACATGTTTAACGAATTTTATTCTTTCAAGTCTTCTTTTCTTTCTAAAAAGCTTTACTGATTGTAATAGAGTTGACATTGACATTACGGATATTAATTTGGAAATGAAAGATGCAAAACCTGGTGATGTCTGTCTAGTAAACGTAAAGACCAATGGCATCTTCAAATTCGTACTCGGGTGTGTGTATATCCACTCGGGCAAAGCCTTAGCAGAAATCAAACTATTTATGTTACGATCGTTGTTAAAATATTCCAAAAACATCGTTAAAATTATACTCGATTACGAGCCTGATCTTACTACACCATTTATGATAGTTGGAGACTTTTGATGTTGATGTCCCAAAACAATTTTCATTGCTCGACTTCACGCTCAGCGAGTTCATGTCTTACATTGAAACTATTCCAACAATGTTAGGTAATACCTGTATTGATTTGACGTTTACCAGAAATCTCGATGTATCTTGTTGTATGCCATTTGTATCGTACTTTTCGTATAACAGACCTATAATTAATAAAGTTATATTGTAACACAATAATTATTTGTTTCCTTGCTTTTATCATAAATACAAAAATAAAAATATTTGATATAAAAAATATAATCCGTTACATAAACACATGGCCGTGTTTATAACACAGCCACACTCTTTTTTGTCTTAACTCTGGTCTGAAATCCATTTCTTCTTAGTCCATCATATCAGGTCCTGCAGATTTTTCTAAATCCGGAGTTTACTTTCATTGCTATCTTTCTGACCGGACTTTTGAGACCAGCATTAACTTTTCTCAGCTCGTCTAAAACTCCTCTTATCTCGGCGAGAGTAATATCTTGGCCATCCTATCATCTACCCTTTTGTTGTTTTAAATACGTTTGATCATGCATTGGACCTTTTAATGATGTATATAGTTATTGAACTAATCTGCCTCATACGAATATTCCTATTATCTGAGGAAAACAACATGTAGCCGCTATTGAATAGAGGTATTCTGAATATTATGTCGTGGCTGTTTATAAAATACTGTTTGGGTAGAAACTGATGGGAACATAGCTAGCAAGAGATAGGTTTAACACCTAGCTAATTATACCTTAAGTATTTAGGGCCGCCGCAGACTGCAGACTTTTTATCGGTCGATAGTTTGGTCGGTCTCTTAATCAGTATGGAGATATATGCATATGCGCACATTATATCGATTCAGTATCATATAAAAAAGTTTGATGGGCTTCCCGATTGCCATCAAACTAATCCGTCGGCCAACTATCGGCTGACTGTTTAATCAGTATTGACTAAATATCGGCCGATTGTTTAATCAGTATTGGCTAACTACGACTTACACACGACGATAGTTTATCGGTCGATAGAATAGTTAACTCCTAGTATTTATGGTTTATGTTACGCTCAATCTCTTCTCCACAGGTATTGAAAGTCTTAAATTGGTACCCTTCTTCACTATAGCTGGTCCAATTAGCATGATTAGTTTATTGATGATTATACGAAAAACTTTTTTGGGTAATCAACTAATTTAGAATGCATTGTATAGAATTTTCCAGTAAATAATCTATCACTGAAAATGGGATGCACCCAATACTCTGGAAATCTCTTCTTCATTTTTCCATGAGAGGAATAATGCAAAATACTATGCCTCTTTGGCAGGTATTCGATGATGTGATGAGTTACTACTTGTACCATTATTTTTTTACAATTATTATTAAATGAGAGACACAATTTTTTATATTTACAATTAAATCAGATAAACGATTGCACATCTTTATTTTAAAAAGAACTATAACTAATACATAGAAAGAAAGAAAATGAATATTTTAAAACTACGTACAATACTATTGTATTATGGCATTAATATAAAGAACGCTTATATCTACTTATTGTAATCACACTTGCGCGCTTATTGGTGTGCACACCCTAGAGTTGTTTGACACCCCACCAGTCATATCACAAGTACAACGCCCCTGCAAGTATATCACACAGTCTTCTCAGCATGTGCTCTGTTCCATAGCATGTGTGTTCTCTGTGTTGGTGCTTTTTGCAGCACTAAAAGCAAAGAGGTTATGGACGGCGTTGTTATCGAAGCATCAACCTTGCTCTGCTACATATACATTCTGCAATCGCTTACTTCAACAGTTAAACACAAACTAAGTAATAACTAATAACTAAGTAATTAGGTAAATCGTTCGAGAATAGTCGGCCGCCCTGTTGGCTAGTCTGTTTAGTTGGCTCGGTGTGCGCACTAGTAGCCCAACCCGACTAAACAATCGGCCAATATAAAGTTTGCAGTCGGCGGGGGCCCTTAAAAGATTGAAGAAGATAATTTAATGGTGAACGAAATCTTTTTCTGCTGTCAGTTCATTCTTCTTTATATTTATAAAGTAGATACATAAATATTACCCCTATTTTTGGGTTTTTAATTATTAGATATGTTTTCTCAAGTGAATGAGGATGAATGTGATGTAAAAAAAAAATATTTTTCTTCGAGAATAGAAGTAATTGTGTTTTAGTTAATTTAGTAGATGTAAGAACACGTTTGCTGCTCACTGTGCATATATTGTTATATTTGAAAGGAAAATTGATAATTCAGAAAGTAAAAAAAACAGATAGTGTTTAAAGGAAGTACGAGTGAATTTTCAAATCGAGATGGGCAAAGCATACCAAAATAAAAATAGGAAGAAAGTATAATGAAGGATTTTTGGAGGGATGTAGTTGGATGGTGGAGGTCTGTGCAAGTCAAATGAACCATAGGTTCTTTAGGATTGGAGTATGAATTTACGTAGGAAATTTGTAGGAACCCAATATATATTTATACAAATATTTGTATAATTGCTTTTTTTTTTTTTTTTTTTTTTTTTTTTTTTTTTTTTTTTGTTTTTTTTTTTTTTTTTTTTTAAATAATTATGAAAAAATAAATACATATATTTTATATTTTTATAAATAATTATTTTGTCAACATTTGTTATTTTCGCAACTAATAGAGAACTACAAAATATGAAGAATTCTTTGATAAACCTTTTAAAAAATATGCAACCCCATAGACATTTTAATGTTTAATCTTAAATATTTTTCTTAATATATTTTTAAGTATTATTGTTATTTAATAGACTATTAGGGGTAGTGAGTATGAAATGTATGCATTATATGTTGAGAAAAGATTAAACAGTACGTCATGCTTAATCCATATGCCAGTATAAAATTGGTTTAAACAATTTAAAAATGTTTTCGAAAACAACAAATACGAATCATACCAAAATCAGTTATTTTTCTGGATTTTATTTTTCAAGGATTATCAAAAGCCCATCCATACCACTTCATTTTTGTATGTTGATTACGCTCAAATATTTGATATTTTTTAATTGAGCTGGGTTATTCGAGGAAACGTGAGTATGTCAGCAACATTTTGAGTCCAGACTGATACTTTTATTCCGAAAAGTTTGATGTGATGAACGGTCTGGTTAAAAAAAAGAATGATTTTTCTTTTTCCGGTACTATTTAATTTAGCATTAGAATGAGAAATTAGGGGGGTATTGCGTACGGGAAAGTATCTAGAGATTGGTGATTAATAAAATCAATTTCTCCTTGACTGGGAAAAACATCTTTTTTAATCTACTGCTTTTCCCAATTTATATTTTAGGATTTACCGACTATTTTAAATTAGGAAAGCTATTATATTTGTATTTATTATGTTTTATTTGCATTAGTATATTCGTTTCTGTTAATTTTTCTTATTGTTAGAATAAATATATTCGATTAACTCGAAAAAAAATATGTTTTGTGAACTCGATTTCTATAAAGATTGATAACTCGAAGTAAATATGTTTACCCTTCAACTTCGACTTATCGAGTTTTGACTGTAATTAATAAAATATTTAAGACTTCCGTGGGAAGGGAAGATAAATGCCACAATCGAACACGTACCGAAGCAGTTCTTCCCAGGGCATCAAATAATTGAACTTCAAGATCAGAACTACATTACAAATAAAGAAGCCTGTTCTTGATGGGATAGAGGTAATGGCTAATGCGTTTGAAAGTTGCGGAATAACTCATTTTAATATAGTGGGCTTTTTTATCATTGAAATCTATAATTACTTGAGGAAAGGACATAACACCGAGGCGTATATTTAGCGGTGGATAATGAAGTTGGGCTTTAAGGAAAAACCTTGTGTTTACTACAAGATGTTTATGAATAATGTTTTTACACACAATATAAAAGAAAAAAACATCGGCACATTGATTAGGTAATAATTTTTGTTCGATAGAAATAATTTTATTAATTTCATTTGGTTGGATTTTAATTTCTAACTATAAAGATATATTGCTCTGAATAAAACAGAACCAAGCCTATTTCTTATTCAGTGTTTATCTGTGAGCCGTAAGGTGCGTTTCTACTCTTGCCAAACACGATTTGAACATTCTATTTTCCGATTTATTTTTTTCGGAATAGTATGGCAAACTTCATTTCTGCCACTCAACATTGTTCATTTAAATTTTTACTATTGTAAATTTTATTATTGGTAAACCTTCCTAGAAACTATGAAAATCATGTAGTTAAAATATGGTTCAGATTTACCTTAGTAACCTCTATTGCGGATTGGTGCTAACAGTATCGCGAATGTATTTCTAAAGAGACACAATTCAAAAACCTGCATTAAAAAAATGTATTATTCTTTACTGTGTTGTAATAATATTGAAAGTGTACTGAATTATCTTTTAATCTTAACCGCAAGTGTGGTGTTACTATAATCGAGACATATTTAAAAAAATTTTACAACAATTGGAAAATATTTTGTTAAAATTACTGGGGAAAACTTATTATTGGAATGGATTCGAATAGTCCGTCAAAAATTTTGGTTTGGGACAAACGAACGAATGAAAGGGGCAAAACTTTTTTAGAGGCTTTATATTGTTTCTAAAGACCTTATTCAATTAAATCTGGAATCAGATTTGACGACCTCGAAATAACATGGGACAAAAGCAATATTGTGATTAACCTTTGCCAATACTAATATGTTAGAAGTTTTAAATAAACAATTGGCAAATTTCGCATTGGAAAACGACATTTTAACACATTGCATAAGTCCCCTGGTGGAACCAATTGAATTAAACGCTAAACATACTCCGGATATTATCTCAGCTAACAGCTAATGAATACTTAAGAGACATAAGAAAACTTGATATTTAGATTCAAAACGCGTCTTCACTTACTAAAAATCCAAGGTGGAATCGTGGAAATCATTCGCTGCGAATTAATCATCCTGGAATTGGCCCTACAAATGGGCTTCAAAAAAAATTAAAAAATAGGACACATTAACAAACAATTTTAGCTGACAATGGGAATATACAAACATTCAAAAGAACCCTTACTTACATACTCATAAAGTAATTCAAGACGTATACTGACAGTGAACACAGTAGAACAAAAATGTATGAGGCATAATATATCACCCCTCCCTCCTGACACAAATGATTATTTCCCACTTTGAAGACGGAGAAAGACTAGAAATTATCAAAACTACCTCCAATAAATTCACCATTTTGTAGATTTCTCAGTTATAGTCCAAAAGTACTGAAATTTGGGTCCCTCGTTTTATTTGTGAAATAAAAAAAGTGGTTTTTTCGTAGGATAGAATTCCTACTCATTTGGAAAATGGCTAACTGGTATAATGCCAAAAAAGATTCCTGGCTCAATAAGACCACTAAGTATGTTACCTGCTTGGGAAAATATTGAAAGATTGTTAAAATCGATTAATGCACTTTTCATCGCAAACGAAATACTTAGTAAAAATCTTTCGCTTTTCGACCGCAGACAGGAACAGATCCTTGCATCTTTAACAGAACAAATCAGTAAACGACTTTAGACCAAAAAGACATTTGGTTAGTTGTAGTTTGGATATTAAGTGGCATTCGACAACGCATTAAGTGAGACAATAAGAACGATTATTAACAAATCTTAAGACATACACCTCTGTCCAAAAAATCACTTTATCTGACTGGCATAGACAAAATTATTTTGAAAAAAGGCGATTGGTTATACAACCTAATTCATTTACCATTCTCAAGGTTGAAGTATGGGGACTCCTCAACGGATCCTAGTTTCTCACGGCAATCCTGTGGATATATTAATTAATACAATTTTTTCTAATTGAATTGCCAATCGCACTAATTAATCGTTTAGCCGTATGACGTCCTGGTACTAGTAAACGTCGAACATAGACGAACTCGAAGCTTCTACTAATCTTGTTTTTATCTAGGATCTAACAGGTGGGCTTCCTTAAGAACTGAACTTTAATCACAAAGAACAGAATATATAAAT
The DNA here is from genome assembly GCA_003667255.2 of Euschistus heros. NCBI lineage: Eukaryota > Metazoa > Arthropoda > Insecta > Hemiptera > Pentatomidae > Euschistus > Euschistus heros. The sequence continues at coordinate 250,947 of RCWM02000876.1, read as the reverse complement.
ATTCTCTCGAAAACGGACATACCAAAACTAATTTCGATTAAATTCTTACAAATAACCCCCGTGACAGCATTAAAATATTTAGGGTACTTTAGCGATCGAAACTGAATGAACTGAAAACGACACATAGACAATGTTTAAACCAGGCTTTGCAAACCACACAGACTAAGACTGACCTAGGATCTCTTGGGGTCTCAAATCAGAGTTCCTCAAGACGATATATCACGGAGCTATTTTGCTAAACTTTTTACGCGGCACAGCGTTGCATAAGGGCGTTCGCTGAAATTGAATCTTGCAAACTCCGTAGTTCCATACAATATCTTATGAATCTGCTTGCGTCCTAGCCGGTACTCCATTGCTTAAAATACACATGAATAACAAACTATTAACATAAAAAACGACTTCTGACTTAATATAAAAATTTTCAAGCAAGAATTGACCTCCCATCCAATTGTCAATATTGGATTCATTACCAGCCAAAATGTTGCAAACAAACAAACAAGAGTCAACCTCGACAGTTCTATTTACGAGATGGCATCAAGAATGACGATCAGTGGGGTGTGCTTGGTATCCTTGAAGATAAAGATAGCTCTAGAGTCTCAATACCGGTTAGGAAAAGAGTGTTCCTAATGTTCTATAACCAAGCTGAAGTTACAGTTTAAGGCCAACCCGAATATACTACTTATAACTTAACACATCACAACACACATAACTATTTATAAACGGACAATATAAAGTAATACACTCAATTCAAAACTCAAATAATTCATGACAGACTTACAGTAGAAAAACTTGACTAAACGCTATAGCCAACACAGAAAATAAATCATGTTTTTTGATTACGGTCATTCAGGAATAGAAGGCTGAGAGACCTGACCTTTGGCTGTTAAAATCTCTTTATAAAAGGAATATAAGAAAGGACTCTATATTACAATGGAACTTGCCGCTTTCTGACAAATCTCCCTAGCCTTCATCGATTCGTTCCAATATCACACCGCACATTAGAGACGTATACTAAGCACCGACTACAAGCTGGACCCAAATATTTCAGAAACATGGACAACCAACCATCCTTGAAACGCTTCAACATTAACAGGTGTCCTCATGATTGACAGGGTTCATACTTTCCGACATTTAATATTATTACTTAAAGGACTTAGGGCAGGACTGATACAGAACATTAAACTAAAACACGGAAATTGGCCAAACAGAACAAGAGACTTATTAACCAATTTCAATCTGCTTTTGTACAATTTATGAAACCAATAGAACTTTAACAAATGACTGTGAATTTATGAAGGCGTATAATGAATCTTTACTAGTCCCATCTTGTTGTGCTTTAGTTTATTTTTTTATGTATTTATGGCATTATTATTGTGTAGAAACTTGTATTAACGGTAGTCTTTAGGTTTCTTATTAGTTAATGGACTTTCATTTGTTTGATTTTTTTGTTTTATTTTGTTTATCTGATTGTACACAAGAGACCAATTAAGATCAAATTGAATTATAAAATGTAACAAACCAATGACCTTGGTATAAGTGTACTTGCCCTAAAATAACAGGTGGCGCATGTAAATACGCAAATAAATTCTCATCTTATGGGGTTACCATAAGAGGAAAGAAAAAAAAAAAAAAATATATATATATATCCATATATAATATATATATATATCATATATATTATATATCATATATAGATCTATAGTTATAGAAACCCAATGGGATTAGGAACTATAATAAATTTACACTATCATCCCTCTCCTAGATACTTGTATAAAGGGGCACCCCCACCTTCGTCTTTGACACTCTGCCTCTACCCGTTATGATGTCCGTTGTTCCACGAAGTTTTGTATAGGCTTTAAGTTTGTGCTTTTTGCTTGATATAATGTATGTACTGTCAATAAAATCTCTTTTTAAAAAACTCAGTCCAAAAGATATAATTTCCCGTAGTACAATAATTTTACTAGAAATTGGCATTCTCCTGTTTAAAAACTTCTTCTAAGTCTTTTAATGAAGAGTTCTTCATTGTTTCCGAGGGCACTATGTTTGGGCCGACGACGAAACAAAGTCGGTATTGTCTTTCTTGTTCTCAAAAATATCATGAACAGTTTCAGAAATTCGTAATTCAGTGGATGACGCTTAAACACTTTCAACTTTATCTATTCAGTTCGTATTGGTTAATTTTTGTTCAAGCATTAAAACGGTACATTATATATATATATATATATATATATATATATATATATATATATATATATATATATATCCCCCCTGCGAATTCTCCTCAGAAAAGGCTGTTTACGCTCTTCTGACCACTTTGGTCTGTACTGTTTTTTTTAATTATTTTTATTTTATTTTTTTGCGACATTTCGTTAGTTCCTATTTAAATGGAGACAACTGAGTAAATAGTTTTGTTTAGTAGGCAAACAGGCCAATAAGAGTATCACAGACAGACTTGAAAACATTACCGTTTCATATGAATTGGATTGGTACACCAGAAACATCACAGATACCAGCTCGTCGTGGTTTTCCATTCATTGTTTTTTAAAAGCTATAAATAATTACCCATTACGTATTATTTTCATTAAATTAATATGCTACATAGAAAATAAGTAGGGACAAATTTAACCTTATTAATATATATATATTTGACCCATCGGAACCACGGATAATGGGGCCAACTGTATAGTGTATTCTTAATTGTTGCGACTTGAGTGGCTTTATTTTACCTTATTTCAACCCTATTGTTTATGTGAATCAGATTGCCATGTCTATTTAAGTGTCAGATTTTTTTCCTCCTAGATCCATCATTCGTCCTATTGTGCATTTCATTCATTCGTCCTGTTTGTTAAAAACAGAAAAAAAATAATATGTAACCTGTAGCTACATATACTGCTATAAAGCTCTAGGCGGCCTTTATGCCAACTGTCTGCCAAAGACATAGTCGATCTATCTCTAATATACACGGTGAGTATTTCTTAGAGAAAAAAAATAAATTGGGTGAAACAAGAACAAAAATGTATGAAAATACCGCAGACCTTTCTATTCCAATCCGTTGCAGATATACGATAAATCACTGGCTTTTTTGAGGAAACCAAGTTTTTTTTTCCATAAAAGCTGTAATATCTCTATTTTGTTCAAATATTTTTCAAACTTTGACCACATTTTCGAATTAAGAATTAAATTATCTACAATGGCAGAGTATCTGTAACCTTGAATTTTACAAATTTGGGAATAGAAATTAAAGGAAAACTGTCAATAAAGCGACATCAGATCAGAGAATCTTATGTTATTACATTTATGTATTTATTATTATTATTTAGGATTTATTTTATTAGATTTTCAATGCAATGTTTAAAATTCAATGATAATGAACATAGACCTCAATTTTGTCGTTAGCTTCTGAATGCAGATTGAGTTAAAGAATACTACTTTTTGAGGTGAATTAATGGGCAGATGAGTCTGTTTTTACAGGGAACGGCATTTCTACCTATCCATGTATATCATTTCATTCATTTGTATTGCTTTCAAATAATGTGGGGGAGCACCATGGTGTTTGAAAATCATATTTTGCCGAACTTCAGGTGGAATATCGTGATGAAGTTGTGGTAGGATATTTTGTAGCAAATCTTAGTAACCTCATCATTCAATCTGTTGGACAAACTATGATTTTTCAACACTATTCGACAGCAATACAAAGATGAATAAACTAACGATACTCCACATAGAACGGTAGAAATGCCTTCCCTTTAAAAACAGACTCATCTACCCATAAATTCACCGCAAAAAGTGGTATTCTTTAATATCATCGGCATTCAGAAGCTAACAGCAAAATTGAGGTCTATGTTCATTATCATTGGATTTTAAACATTACATTGAAAATCCAATAAAATAAATCTTAAATTATAGTAATAAATAAATAAATGTAATAACATAAGATCCTCTGATCTGGTGTTGCTTTATTGACAGTTTTCATTTATTATTATTATTATTATTATTATTTTTTTGACCTTTAGAAATTATTTAAGAAACTATTTTATAATAATCGGGTGATAGGTCCTATTACCCGATTATTATAAAATAGTTGCTTTGAGAGAGAGAATTACTTTAGAAAGTATCGTGGACTTTCTGCATTACCTTTTATTTGGGCCTTTCTATTTCTATGGGCTCCATTGTGTTGAATTTCTTCATTTTAATTGGCACAAAATTTTGAACTGACCAATTCAAGTAATACTCTTCTATAAAGTTAAGTAATGGTCACTTTTACCCTATACAATTTTAAGGTGTGAACAAAATAAGTAAAACTACTTACAATTAGTATAGAAAAAGAAGGTGGTAGAAGATATCTCCTTGAGCTAACTGAGGTCACTTGCCTAAATCGAGGGGCTTTTTCCAGTCTCTTGAGTTGGTAGATTCATCAAGATCTTAGGAACCAAAGAACGGTTCAACTGCTTTATTTAAATGAAAAAAAAATTTTGTTCAACAATGACAAATAATAATAACACTAAAAATAATTTGGCATTACAAAACGTCTGATCAATATACTTTGTCTTATTGTATATTTATGGGTGATGGACTTGACTGGACTGCCCTGGGGATAGGAGGCAAGGGTTGTATAGGCTTGAGGAATGCTGACCAAAGTGGTGGTGATTGGTTCTGACAGAAGGAATAAGGAGGCACTTCTTCGCTTCCTACTCTTATCTTCCGCAAATTTACATCCTTCACGTAGGTCCTATCGCTTCGATTAGCTTAATTATTTAAAAAAATTTTTACCCCCCCCCCCCCCCCCAAAAAAAATATCGTAATTTTTCAATTTGCTGATTAAGATAATGTTGATCGCCAGATATTGTTTGATATTTTGATCGAGTTGGGAATACGAAAGAAACAGGATAATCCAGTAAAGATGCGCATGTCCGAAACATTTAATTGAGTCCGAATCGCTTCGTTTTATTATGAAACTAAAATCCCCAGTCGCGGCTTTGCCCGCTGTTATAAGTAAAGAACTTAGATATTTTTAACTAATAATTTAAATTTCATTTTTTAACAACAAAAATCTTATCATGCATTTGAGAATTATTTTCTCGCAATATTTCTATATATTTTCACGCAAAGCTGTAATTTTTAACCCGGTATTATTGGAATGATTACATGGTTGAAATTTACTTAAAATCATTATTGGATATTCAATCATTAATTCTAATCTATGAGTTGGTAATTTAGATGGGCAGAGACTTTTTAGGAAGAAACTCTGGTGGATAATGGACTTCATTATCTGTGCTTACAACCCTATCAATAGAGATATTCTCACAATTTACTTTTTTTAAAATAATGTTATTAATATTATCTGCTATAGTATTTTTATGTAAAATTAATGCTCTTTCACACGACCAATGGTACGATTTATTAAATAAACCTGAAACATCAAAATGAATTTTGATTGAGTTTTATTGCTTATTGTTTACAAACACCTGCACGAAAATAGTATTTATAAAAAATAAATGTTATTTTGATATTTTTGGGATATTTGTTTGGGAACCTCAACTCTGATTTAAAAAATTCCCATACTTTATATATCTTCCCATACTAGTAGAGCTTTTCGATATTCCCTTTTGAGGATCCATGCTTGCTACTATACATCACTAATGGTCTTACGGGGGACACCTGCGGTGTAGTGGTTAGCATAGCAACCTACTAAACCCAAGATCGCGGGTTCGCAGCCCGGCAGATGACCTTAGGATTTTTTAAAGGGAGTAAAAAATCCTTAGTTATGCCGTCCTTCGGAAGGGGCGTAAAATGGGGGTCCCGAGCCTGTGCGATGTCAGGTACTCGTTAAAGATCCCTATCCTAATTATACCTGGATAGGCAAAATTTAGGACTCCCACCGTAGCATCGTCCGATTAGCCATAGCAGCATAAAGTGACGTTAAACGAAATAAACAAACAAACTAATGGTCTTACTACCGTTTTGTATATGGTTGCTAAGGCTCTTCTGGAGAGTCTTTTCAAATTTCATCATAACTATATTATATGCTATCAAATTACTATAAATATTATGTATTAAATAAATTATAAATGTTATCGGCTCTAGAGGGCGTTGAATATCAGCAATGCCTATTAGATATTTTTCATAATTTCCCATTTGTTTCCTCCAATTTTATAAAAACATTTAAATGTTAGAGAAGTAACTTATAGGTATAAAAATCAATTATACTGTTTTGTTTCTTAAGCAAAGCTTCACTACCACAATTACAATTAATACATGAATACAAATAAAATATTTAAAAAAACATAAATAACATTTGGTCCTGAAGCAGGCACCAGTAGGATTACCTCCAAGGCAGTGGCCCATTTCTTCTTATTTGAAGTTCAAAGGCCACCTGTCTAAGACCTTGAACTTTGATTGTAGTTTGGATGGAGAAAAAAAGATCAGAAAATTCAAATAACTATATCTATTAGAAGATGTTTTGAAAAAAATTCGAGTAATAATTGAACAAAACATCAGCTTCAAATTTTAGTTAACAATATAATATAAAGTTTGGTTTCATAATTTTCAGTATAATAGAAAAGATTTATAATTGAATAGTAATTGAACAGTAAATGTTAAAGCCCGATAATTCACTATCATATTTTTTTTTAAATAATTGTCATCTCCTATAGTGAAGAAACTTCGTTTAATTTAAATTAAACAATTTCAATAGTTTCAATAGCGTGTTTTGGTTCAATTACATGTTTACGGTTCACGTTACGTGTTTACGTACGCCTCGGGAGACAAAGACAACCGTCAGTCTGTGCCAGACCTCCCTTGAAGAAGCAGTTCCACACCAATATCACCATTATTCATCTTCGAGACTCACTGGCAGGCTGCTGTTTTATTATTCACCCCTGCCCATGTAATGATGAAGCAACTCACTGTATAGATTGAATATTTCACCAGGGGACCCTCAAGTATGGTAACACTCACTAACTTAAACCAATAAAAAAAAAATTACATTTAAATTTTTCTATATATTTTATTTTTGTAATCACTATATGGGATTGTTTGGGTTAATTATTAGGAGAAACCTTTTTTTTTCTTTTTTTATTTCTGGTTTTAAACTTAAATTTCTCACCAAATATTTTTTATGCTTATATGTATTTATATACTCACTCATTTAAGAAATATACTATTTTTTTTTTTTTTTTTTTTTTTTTTTTTTGGTGTTCATTTATAGTTTCAATTTACTTTGTTTTTTTTTTTAAATTTCATTAATTCTTTCAGGTTCCCCAATCTTTAAAATTAATATTTGGGCATTTTTCTAAGATAATTTTTTACCAGCATTCATTGGGGTTGGGAACTGTTTTTTTTTTTCCAGAAGTATAAAGCCCCCCTCCCCAACAGTAAATATATAAACTCAATACTTCTATATTATTGAAAATATTCTGATAGAATAGAAAATCAAGACAAAGTTATTGTAATACCATAATAACAACAATGATCTTTAACAAAGATCATTCAGTCTTTCAGTGCTGAGTTGTATCAAACCAGGATCTCAATCTTTGTCTCCTAAAAAAATCTTTAGATCTTGCATGGTCTTTTCCTTAGTTTGATCCAAATCGGTATGCTATTAGCTTTCATATCTAGACCAGGGCCTACTTCTAATTCTATTCTTCATAAATATTCAAAGATCTAGATGGTCTTATCCAAATGTTTAAAAACATCTCAGCTGTCTCTGTTCAAATGCTTATTTCATTTCTTGAATACTCATTTCTTTTCTTATGGTCACATTTTTTATTCCTGCAATAATTTAGAACCTCCTCTAGACCCTTCTAGTTAGCTAAAGTTACTATAATAATACATATGTATAATGCATATGCTTCAATGATAGGGCAACAAGAAATGTTATAAACATGATTTTCTTTATTCATAAACATTATATTGGCTGCTTGTATTTGACAACAAATCATTAATAATTATGCCTTCACTTCATGAATTGACAAGATGCATAAAAATATATTGAATCATACAGTATATATTTTCATTAACATAGAATATCAGAGATGCCAAACATGGGAAACGGTGAAACAATAAGATACCTTTACACTATTCGCTTTTTCAAATACACTGTTTTAAAATTGATTATGATGATGGTAGTTCCAAATTTTCTTTAAAACCTAATGAATACCAGAAACCAGAAACTTTCTTCACCTAATTCATCAACTGTTGTCAGCTCAAAATTGTTAGGACCTTTGATATCTGTAAAGACAATCTTTGGTAAATGTCGATTCACAGGCTCCCAGTTCTCTCCTAATGATCTGTAACAAAATATAAACAGTCAGTTCTTTAAAGGGTTGTATTAGCACTACTCAGACAAGATGAATTCGTAAACTATACCCGTTGCTTAAAAAGGATACAAATACATTCAGCATTTGTTCTGACATTTCTGAATCCAATTCAGTCTCTAAAAAGTTGATATTTGCAAAGCCTAACGTGTAAAAAATATCATCACCATGGCTGACAGCTGTAAAAGAATTAACATTCTTTATTTTAAATAACCATTAGGTAGGGGCTGGTAAGTAATGCTGTTATACCTGCAATTGACAGAGACTTTAACGAAATATTAAAAAATTCATAATTTTTAAATATATTTTCAGAAATAATCAAAGCTTTGGATGGAGCTGATGTGGCTCTAATCTTCGAATCCTTGAATATTTCAAAATAGTATCTTAAAGAATGAAAACTAATTTGTCGGGAAGGAGAGTGGCCAAGGGTGTCCTTTGGCTGCCAAAAATTGTCAGAACCTGACAGATTTGAAAACAGTATCCTTCACTGGCTTTTGGGCGTAGTGGCAGAAGCCATCTATTAAGCACTAGCAGTCTAGTGCCTAAGCCAATGAGCAACTGAACTTCCCAACCAGCTTTCACCATTATATAATATTTAGTATATTTAAATTTGTTTACTGTATCAAAATCCAGATTTTGATGATCACTTACTTATTCATATAGAAATTAAAAGATCATACCTAAGTATTTTTTATTATAAAGCAATTCTGTAACTGAATGTTTTCCTCTATAAGAAAATCTGTAAACATAAAGAGGAGAAGTATAAGTTGAACCTGATAGTTTAGAAGTTTTACTAATACCAGAAGCAGCCATGCGATCTCCAGTCATCTGCAACAATCAATTACAGGAAAATGTACAGTGGCTTAGAACAATTAAATTATATAAAAAGCAATTATCGGAGGACTCACCTTTATGAAATTACTGTGCCCTTCTGGAGTATCATTAATTTTTTTATATTTTTCTTTAATTTTCTGTGCGATTTTTGATCTATTATCATGGGGAGCAGTGTAATTATAGTCCAAAATGAAAGGTAATAATTCATCCCAGCGATTTAGCATTTCAGCAAACATACCAGGTTTACTCAAAATCTCTAAAATATGATAAATTTATTTTTTTAAATAAATAGTGATTTTTGTTTAATTTTTAGAGTTATAGAAGACAATAGTAAATAAAAGCTAGTGAACTATTTAATTTTAAATTATACACCTGACGCAATGAAAAATATAAAGTTTTCAGGTTGATAAATTTCAGAAATCTCAACACAAACACAAAATATGTTAATATCAGATAAACTTAAACACAATATTCTCTAAAGTTTAGTAGATTAGGTATCCAAGTGAATACAGATAGCAAGAGTATGTGGCTGGGTGAAGCTTCAATTAAACTAAGAAGAACAAAGAAGCTTCTTGGAAAAGAACAAAGTCTCATATACTAAAAAGGTAATTTATTAAAACATTCTTTCCAATATTGACTGGTACAAGCGAGTCATAGACTCTCTGACTGTATAAGAGTCAGATCCAACAGCGATTTGAATGAAATAACTTAGGAAGATTGAAGGAAAAATAAGAAGCAACCATGTGAGGAACACAGCAGTGGAACTCATTATAAGACCTATTAAGAGAATGATAGAACATAAACTGAGGTTTATGGAAACACATCCTATGTGTAAGAAAGTAATAAATCCAGAGCTAAAAACGAAGCTATCACAGAAGGAGACATCAGAAGAAGCAATAAAACATTAGTTCTGAAGTGGTAAAGATGGAAAAAGCTAGTACAGGGCCACAACTTAAATATCATGTTCTACCGAAAGTCATTCCATACTATGATGTGAAAATGAAATGAAAAATAATCTTTATTCTGGAACACCTTGTCTAATAATAACATAACAGTACAATAGAAGGTGTTATTGTCTGGCTGAGTACACTGGGCCGCTGAGAGAGGGGGCAGGGGGAGCAAAATCCTTGGGGCCTGGGCTCTTGGGGGGCCCATACTAAGGTGACCTCTTACAAATGTTACCATATATAAATTATTCTTTAGCGATTTATCATATTAGGAAATTAATCAAACATTGTAATTTATTAGTAAAAAAGAAATTGTATCTTTTGGATGATGTTGGGAGGGGAGGGAGAGTTAAGAGGTCCAAGCAAATATATCTGCCATAGGGCCCAGGTCGGCTCTCATCGGCCTTGTGCGAACATATCAGGCAGCAACTTCTGTAGGTTAAAAATTAGATACTAATAAGTATATAAGGTAGACATTTATAATTAAAACTAATCTTTGGGTTTATATGTGGTAGAGGAAGAAACAAGAAAAGAAGGAAACATTAGGCTAAATAAACTTAAATGGCAGCTCCTCCTTAAACTTTCTCTCGTTCAAAATACACCTAGTTCCTCTCCCTCGGGAGTCCCTCCTGTCATACCTAACGAGTTAAATTCCTATTTAGTCTCTACCTCTACATCTATACCGTATCCATCCCCTCAGTTGCCCCTTTTACCTCCTGCATTCAATGATAATCACTTTTATTTTCCTTACATCTCTCCCACAGACCTCATTTCCTCCATAATGAAATCCCACACCAATTCAACTGGATTAGACGGTATTCCTGTCAAATTGATAAAATTATGCCTTCCTGAACTACTGCTTTCCAACGTTCCTCCAACGCTCCGCTATTCTTTGGAATTCTCTTCCTCCTTCTATTCGTAATGCATCCTCCCTGGGAACTTTTAAAACACTCCTCTTCCACCACCTTTCCTCCCTCCAGTCGGATGCTATCTAATTATATAGATGCTTTAATAAATTTTACCCAAGGATTTCAGATATAAAAGTTTAGCCTGTTTAAACAATCTTCATATGATAATGTTTTGTCTATCATTAAAATAATTTTCATTTTTACTCTTTTTTCATCATTTTATTTTCTTCATCCTTTACTAGACTCAACATCAAAAATATATTGTTTAATCAATTTCTTATATAATATTTTTTCTTTTACTGATTGTAAATATAGTTTATGTATGTATGTAGCGTGTATGTGTTTATATATGCGTATAGATTTTTGTTTCATTTTATTACTTATTTTATTGTAAAATTGTATTTACTTTTAATTATTTTATTTTATTATCTAATTTATCATCTCTAGGCCAGATATAACTTAAGTTCTGTCATGTAACTATTATTCTTAAGGGACTTTGTCCCAGAATAAAATTTGTTTTTCTATTCTATTCTATTCTATTCTAAAGTATATTATATAAGTCATACCTCCTGCTCCAAATAACCCTTCATCCCTAGTAAAAGTAATCAGAACAGGAACATCAGAACCACGTTTATCTTTTATAATGTTCACAGGTAAATCAGAAATAAAAGCAGTTTCACTGGGTGGTTCAATAACTGGACCAAAATATACACGAGGGTACATGTTACCCCAATACTGCAAAATAAATTAAAACAGTTAACATTAACATTACAATGCTTCAATATTCAGATATTGCATTAGTTAATGAAAAAATATTACAAGGAACTGTTTCGTAAGAGAAACAATATGTGTAGATGGTCTATTTCTCAAACAATCAACCATAAGTTGCGAGTCATTTACAGGACAGCCAAGATCATTTGCAATCATCATTGTTTTTTTTTTCTTTTACATTTTTTGCTAATGCCCATGGATTCAAAGCTACTCCACTCATGCATAATGCTCTCTGGAATAAACCTGTAAAATATATACTGCTATTTTGTTGTTAGTTTAAAGTTTTGTATAAAATTTTAAACTATCAACATTCAATCTATTATTGATTTTTTTTTTCCTGTAGATTCATCCTCAATGAAATGGGGAATGACATCTAATCCACTTGGGACAAGTCATAGTTCGTTAGGGGATTAGCTACAAGTCACCATGTCTTCAGAGGATTAGAGACTTGTTCTATTCACAGACAAGTCATCTTCAACTCTCCAGCTAGAAGAATGGATCTATGTAAAGTTAAAGGTGGCTCATTTGTGATTAAAAAACATTTTCAATCCTCCAAAGACTAACTGGCATGTCCTTGGGTATCTTGCAACATTGTAACTTTAAGGGGCCTGGAGGAGGGCCAGTAGAAGATCTTAAAGTTACTTAACCTTATGCTTAATGTCTTATAAGAAATATGATCATTATGAATATCAGTGGAGTTATAATTAGTTGCTTGGGAGAAATCTGATCCATAAAGTTAGAAATATCTTTTACCTGTATTAGATACACTCATTTCTAGTAAACATAAATAGTTCCTGGTATTTTCTCATGTGGTTCCCCCGTATGACAAAGTTTTCTTAATTATTTTATATAAAGCTATTATATTTTACACTTTTTTTTTCATTAACATTCCTCATAAAGGAAATCATTTAGAAGAAATTGTGACTTGTGGTAACATTGCCTGAAGAGGGGTTTATTGTTTCCTTAAATCCATAGAGTTACAACAAATGGTTGGTTCTATGATCCTCAATGAACCATCACCATTTATTCAACTCTATTCTTTTTATTTTAGATGTTTGATTTGTTCATTGAAAGATTTTTTTTTTCAACGGCCTCTCTGTAAGGAAACTTAATAGAATCTTATATCGTTTAAGTATTATCTGGTCTATTCAAAATTAGTGTAGAGAGAGCCCTAGAATCTTGCATTTTAAATCTTTCAAAAATGTAGGTCAACTCTTATGCCATCTTTCACTTGATCAATCTCCAATCCAGTTCCTACTCCTAGTTATCCTAGCAACTTAGAAAATCAGTTTCGCAACTGAAAATCAGTTTGCTGACTTCTTGACCAAACCACTCCCTCAACCAAAATTAAAAACTTTATTAGAAGAAGTTGGGCTCAAGTGTCAAAAAATCTTTTAATGAGAGATAGTGTTAAAATTACATTTTTATTTTAGTTGTTTGATGTTGTTCATCGAAAGATTTTTTTTATTTATAAATATTCCAGATGTTTTTGCCAGGTCATATTGTATTAAACTGTACTCTTTTATTCAATGGAAATATAATTTGTATTTAATAAATTTTTTATTCTTCTTCTAGCTTAATATAGTGGCCCCTGGCTTTTTTAACTTCTGCCTTCCATTTCTCTCCGTACATTGCATACAAACCATTTATTCTCATTTGCTGTATGTCTTGGAGTACACTGTCTTTCCAGCAGCCCTTGGGTTTCCCCTACTTCTCATTCCACCTGGTGTGCCTTCATAGACTTTCCTTGGTATCCTATTGTCTTCCATTCTTCTTAGGTGACCAAACCATTTCAATCTCATGATTCTGATGCTCGCCGAGATATTAAGGTCTTTGCATTTGCTGTACAGGTCCTTATTTTCCCTTCTCTGCCAAATTCCATTTTGGCGTACAGGTCCCAGAATATTTCTAAGCATTCTTCTCTCAAACTGGTCCAGTAGATCACTTTTTTTTTTGTTCATGGTCCAGGTTTCACTGGCATAGGTTACCACAGGTTTAATCAGTTTTCTGCATCCTGAACTTCCTTCGTGGCATTACTGGTCAGTTGACTCCTCAGAATCTTAGATAAGCCAAAGTATGCTCTTTTTTATTAGTTCAGCTAATTGAGGAGAATTTGGAGTCCTCCAGGTCGATGATGTAGGATTAAAATATTCCAAAATCCAAATTTAATGTCAATTATTTGAATGAATGAATGAAAAATAATCTTTATTCTGGGACACCTTGTCCCCTAAGAATAACACAAAAGAACAATAAAATAATATTTCCATATAAAACGCCTTTTATCAGTCCACTGCTTTTTCAATGAGGTTTCATAATGAGATTTAGTTTAATAAGAGTATGTTATTACCCTATTGCCCCCCATTGAGGTTAAAGGGCTGTCTCATTAGAGAATCCTGACTTGCTCCTTCTCTGGAGCAGCCTCCAAGGGTATGTATATCGTATGAACTTAATCTGTAGTGCACTGTATTAATGTGTAGATGATGTGTAATGTATTAAACACTAGACATTAATGTTGTTGCTTACCAAAGCTGCTTCATTCATACCAAAGTGCTCCCCTGAAGTCATGTTAATCAATCCCGGAGACTAAGGATGAATCAATCCATTACTTTGGAAATTCCAGTGTGGCAGAAAGACACACTGGTAGTCCCAAATACCTGGACCAGTATGTATTACTCCAAATGGGTTAAATGTTATTTTCCATGGATCAGAGTTTATCAAGATTAAATCCATAATAAAAAAAATAAATAAATAAAATACAGTGATAATATATTTTATTCTAAAATATATAGAATTTGAAATGAAAAACATTTGTAAACACTCAGTATATATACACAACACAATAATCTTAATGATATTGTTATGGTATAAGGGAGTAACTAGGATCTATGACTGCCCAGGAACAAAAGGGGCATCCAGGCATACCTGGCCTAGGAAGGCCTAGCTAGACCTTCTAACCACACAGGTCTCGAACAGTCTGGAATGTGCGGTGAGGGTTTAAATTAGCCAGCACCTAACCTCAAGAGTCAAGTCAGTCAGTCACGAGTCAGTGATCAGTGAGTGAAGGGGCAGTCATCGGGGAGTCGTCAGTCAGTCACTGACAGTCCAGTGGCAGTGACTAAGTATTGGTATCAGTCATGAGTAGTATCATGTGTCAGTAAATGACACAGTGGTAAGCCTGTGTCAGTGAATTTAGTCATGAGTCCGTTATGAACCAGTCACTATCCAGAGGCAGTGATAAGCCTGTGTCAGTGAAAGTAGTGACAGTCTCTCTGTTTGTTTGTTTATTTCGTTTAACGTCACTTTATGCTGCTATGGCTAATCGGACGATGCTACGGTGGGAGTCCTAAATTTTGCCTATCCAGGTATAATTAGGTTAGGGATTTTTAACGAGTACCTGACATCGCACAGGCTCGGGACCCCCCTTTTACGTCCCTTCCGAAGGACGGCATAGCTAAGGATTTTTTACTCCCTTTAAAAAATCCTAAGGTCATCTGCCGGGCTGCGAACCCGCGATCTTGGGTTTAGTAGGTTGCTATGCTAACCACTACACCACAGGTGACCCCACAGTCTCTCTGTGTTAGTGTGATAGAATCTAATATGTAATTGTAAAACCTAGCATTAAGTTATTCAGGATAAGTATTACCTTATAGTATTGTATGCTATAGAAATTAGTGTAATTAGATATAGGTTAGATCTACCTCATAATTGTTATTATAAGCTTATTTTAGATTCAGAACCTAATTGAATTTATTAGTTTGTAAATAAATTAGTGTTTAATATTTAAGTATAGTTTGATTAGCCATACCTCCAGCAGCCCATAACAATAACATCTCCAGCAACTTATTTTAAATAACTGTCTAATTACCTTTACTAAGCGGAGACAGTAAGTGATAGTGACAACATGCTCCCCCAGCAGAAAGCCCACTAATAGTCACACTATTTGGATTGCCACCGAATGCTGCTATGTTCTTTTGAATCCACCTCAAAGCTAAAACCTGATCTTTTAAACCATTATTTCCTGGGACAACATTATCTTCAGTGCTAAGAAAACCTAAAAAATAATCATTAAAATAGTAATATATATTATACATTAAAAACCTCTATCATGAGGAAATAATGACATCTTGAATGAAATTTCCATAATTAATGTAATTCCACTTAAATTATACTTCTTGTTTACTTGCAGCAATGTGACATTGAAGCAAGAATGAGTTGGAAAATTATAAGAATTAATAAAAAAATTTTCTTCCATAATCTATTCATGATAAATAAATGAACCATTTTTGTTTGTTTTGTAGCACATTTCTATTTTAGAGAAGGCAGGAGACAATAAGGTATCACAAATTTATTTCCTAAGCTCTGACCTCAAATAATCCTAGGGGAAATCCAAAAGTGTAAAAATGTGTGAAATATTTTAAATATGAATGCTATGTCAAAACATTTATGCTCATAGAAATATATTGAAAAGAAAATAGAACATTGTTTTTCTTAAATTTTCATGCTTTGTAACAAAATTCTTAGTTTATTTAGATGACTAACCAATACCAAATAGGATTTAAAGTGAAATCATTCAGTACATAAAGTCAATGTTCTATTCCCTGACAACTCAGAGGTTAAACAAATTTATTTGTCAATGTAGATTTAATTATGTACCTATAATGAATTTTACAAAACATATTTCAATAAAAGAAGGTTTTTTAATTCCATTGCGAAAAAAATGGTCACTGATATTATACCACTACTCTAGTCACATCCTCTATGCTTGCATTTGTCGACAATATTGTGGTGATCGTAGTATAATATCAGAATCCTTGGGGAATTAATATGACAGAATACTTTGGAGAAAAAAGTCATGAAATTTGGAATGAAGCCCCAAAACCAGTGCAGGTAATGAGAGCTAACAATGCCAGGTTAGAGCAAGTAGAATGTTTCAATTATCTGGGTATCTGAAAACCGGAAAATTTATGCATTGATACAGAACTCATAGAGAGAATAAGTGTAGTAGGAAGACTGTTCAATACCATCATGAGATTCCTCAATAGAATGGAAATAACTAAAAACACTAAAATTTCCATGTTGATGTCAACCTTCCTCTGAACCCTAATGTTATCATCCAAATAATGGACTTCAACAAAAAACAAGAGACAAGCAAAGGAAGGTTGAATTATCTTCCAGAAGGGATGAGATTGACACTCTGATAAGAGGTAAACTGGAAGTACACCTCATGGAGAATATTATAGAAGAGCATAGGCTGAGATGTTATCCTCATCTTAAGCACATACCAGATAGTAGGGTGATATGCAAGATAGGCATATGAAGCCAGCGTCATAAGAAGAGACCATGGAAAATCAAGACACAGGAGGACTGAGTAATAATGGTTTTTCAAACCTCATATTGCATAATGGTTGTGATAACGATGGCTATACTTTAACTAATTGCTGAGGCATATCAATTCAAAGGATATTTCTGAAAAGATATAGAAAAAAAATTTTAATAATCCTTATTACCTAAAGGACCGACCCTATAGTTGAATGTTACTAGAACAATATCCTTTTCAAGAAGAATAAAGGGTCCATGAGATGCAGATTTCCCAATGAAAAAACCTCCTCCATGAATATATGCTAATACGTCAAAAAGCTTTGGTTTAGTTGTCTTTCCATCAGGCAACTAAATAAAAAAAAAAATAAAAAAATCAACCCAAAAAAAAAAAAAAAATAAATAAAAAGTTATAAAATATAGTAAATGTACTGGTAGTGGAGACATTTAAGAATATTTTAATTTTTTTTTTTTTAGGGTAAAATTATCGTTTTTATTATAAAAAAATTATTAGCTATCATTTTTCTTTCTTTTTTCCTAAAGATCAAACTTGAAATAATATCAGACAATTAGAAATCTACAAAATTCAATTGATTGTGAACTACTTCAATATTGTATAAAATTTAGGCATTTATTTCTCACAATTTCATTAAAGAAACAGCAGCATATCTCGAGAATTTTCTTCCCATCTTCGGTGTCAATCAAACTGAAATTTTATTTATTTACACTTATTAGGTACATTATTAAAACTTCATATTATAATTTAATTTACTATATAATTGCATTGTTACAATTGTTTGTAAAAATGACTCTTTGATCCCACGATCTATCAAGAAATGAACTATGGGGTTCAAAGTACTCTTCATTTAATGTTTACATCTTATTTGGATTTAAATTTATAAACTATTTAGACACACAAATAAAAATTGTAAATAAAACAGTTATAAAATCGGGAGAAAAAAATGCCTAAAGTTTATATAATGACCTCATATTTCTTACAATAACGAACATTAACAAATTTTGAAATGAAAATTAACTGATCTCAAATAAAAGTTAAAACAATGTGTTCCTACATCATTTATGAAGATTACATTTGAAAAAAACAAACAAGGCCATAAGAATTCATCATTTGCAATTACCAACAGGTGGTTCTCATGGTACCCACAAGAAACTGAATTTCCATAAACCACTTTTATACGGTATCACCTACATTTACTAATATTTGAAAGCTATTTCAATCCCTAGTAATCTTATTATAAGAATTTATCTATTCAAATAGCCACTACTGGTGTATTTGCCTCACTTAAATTGAAATAAAAAGTTAAACATCAAATTTAACAGAAAAATTAATCAAACCAAACAATTTGATTAATAAACACTCTAATAAGATAATATTATAATTCAAAACTAACAAACAAGCTTGCAACATAAACATAAAAAATATTGTAAAATAAATCTAATATATTTACTAAAAGCGACACATATAAGCTCTTCAAACACTTTAGTGAAAAATAATCAGATTTATATTTATAACACTACATATTTGTATTTGAGAGACATCAAAACTAAACAAATCATACAGGTAACACTATTTCATAGAATAAATTTAACAAATTTTAAAACTAATCATTAATTATAATTACATTTTATTTACTGGTATGTATTACTCAAAAAATAATAAAATATTTAAATATGCCTTTAGCTTTATGAGTGAACAAACATGGCTTCATACCTGTGGTGTATAGACATTAATATACAGACAGTCTTCTTCTCCAAGCAAATGTTTAGTTATTTGTAGGTCGATTTGAAGGCATGAGGGTGACTCCCTAGTGGCATTGTATATACCTAACCACGGTTTTGCAGGAATAGGTTCCTATTACAGAAATGAATAGATAGAAAAATTATAAGTTTAAAATTTATTTCATAAAGTTAATTATGATAGCAGATAGCAGAATGTTTTGAGCAAAAATTTTGAAGATAATAAACAAAAAGTTTTAATATTCACTAAAAAATTGTTTTCTTCCCTTAAGTATGTATGTGTTCTTACCTTAAACCTGTACTCCCCTATAGGTGGCCTTGCATAAGGGATACCTTGGAAACTGGCTATTTGTCGATTGCTGAATGTTTTCATGTGTAAACCTCTTACAATACCTTGCTCTATTGATACTTCTGGCAGACTTGAAGCTTTGTTTAAGCATAAATTACAAACCAACAGGAAATAACAGAACGTGAATTGAATGTTCATAATAAATATTTGCAATATAAAACTGTTGTCAAAGTCAATTAATGTTTCTGAACAAATTTATTGAACCAGGTTCATCATTATTTTTAATTCACTAAAACTACACAGTAATAAATTTAATAAAACTAATCCGTCGTCCCTAAAACAAATATCATGTCTATACTTAAGAATTTAAACTTCCAGGATCAGTGAAGGACAAGAAAAAAAGAGGCCTTCTCCCCTCCATTCTTCAACTCAAGGTCATTATTAAGTCATCATTTTCTCTCGTAAGCACTTCTCTTTGAAAAGTTTTTTTAATTAATCGAATTCAGAAATTAACATTCCAGATATGATTATTAACTCTTAACTCAATACGAAGAGCTGCTGTAATTATAAATAATACCATTTGAAATTCAGTTTTATCAATTGGTTTGGTCAGCGAAACCAGGCTTCTGAGGTGAATCAGGATTGCCAACTTCATTGACAAGAAATATAGAACAATAAGTGTAACCAGGGACGAGTTAGGGTTCAAAGAAGGAGGTAAATTTAATTGTATGCCAAGGCAGGCAGTATAACACATGATGAAACCTCGTAAGACAATAGCGCAGGGCATTGTCTATACCAGCGTATCAGAACATTGACTCATAGTAAATACAACATTACATTGCACCTTCCATCAGTTCTTCTTGAATACATGTAAAAATGTGAATACCGATATGTCGGCCTGCCGTAGTGCTCTGATGAGGTTCATACTCTGCTGTAGATGGATATTTCATTGCGCCTATAATAAATAGATGCATAGTTTTTACCAACCATTGGCTAGGTAAATTTAATAGATCACTGGTGATTAGATTGCTCCAAGTGGGACTGTATACGTGAGTGGTACTTTGATAGTAGTTCTGAAGAATCTGATGCCATGAGATACCGAATCAAAAGCCACCGTGCAATATATGGAGACCATTGTATTTCTGTTGAAATTTTAGTTCACCTCAGACCGCATAATCATCAGATAATGTATGATGTCAAAGTTAACCTAAAGCACGTTTGCTCTTAAGGCCATTTTACACAGCTTGAGAAGGGGAAACAAGATGGCGTGTTTCCATTTTTCAAGGTTTCACCACATCCTCTAGCATGAGTTGTATAAGTTAGTGATGCTTGCAATACCTCTTCTTGGTAACTGAAGTAATACCGGCCTGGGGCCTGATTTCCATGAAAACGTATCAAGGTTTGAAACATTTCGGTCTGACGAATATGAAGTTGTCTTCCCTGGTCATGTCAGAGTAGAGGTTTGTACCAATAGTCCTCGTTGATATATCGCGACGATGGTACAGCAAGCAATTCTGTCTGTTCTTCAGAGGTTAGCAGACGGTGGCTAGAAATCCGATCTCAAAATTTTAGACAGTGCTTATGGATAGTCTAAAGTTTATAATGTCAAATCCCTTTCTTCAACTGATGCAAAATACTCTTGATCTTGACTTTTGTGTCTCTGAATCAGGTTGTACCGAACAAGAATACTACCTATAGTCCAATCAATGAAGACCTGAAATAGGGTGTAGAGTGCGTTTTCTGAAATCCTTTTTTTTCAGGTTTTTCTTCGGAAACATATTCAGGGTAGTTAGAAAGTAAACATACTAAAAGTCCTGGAGTTTTCGGACCTGGAAACAGGAAGGGCGAGGGCGCAAAATGTCCCTTTTTTTGGTTTTGCGCTCATATTTCGAAAATGGTGCGTCGTATGCAACAAATAAATATTTACTAAGTTAATGTTAATTAAATTCTCTAAAACTTTTATTATATACACATTTTTCATATTCTGTACCGTTTCCGATATATACGCTTGGCAAATGTGAAAATTTTCGAGAAAAAACAATTTCACCTCACGTTTTCTGTTAAACTTGCCTACATTTATTCTAAAATGTTCATCCTATGACAAAAGTCTTCATAAAAAATATTGTAGAAAATTAAATTTCCTTCTAAATACACATATATATGCCAATTTATCTCGAACCTGTCAAAAGTTACATAATTGTTAATTTTTCTTAGTAAAACGTACTAAACGTCCTTCACATTTTCCAAGCGTATATCTCGGAAATAGTAAAAAATATGAAAAATGTGTATATAATAATAGTTGTAGAAAATTTAATAAGCTTTAATTTAGTAAATAGTCATATTTTGCATACGACTCACCGTTTTCGAGATGAGAGCGCAAAACCAAAAAAAAAAAGGGACCTTTCGAGCCCCCCCCTGTTAGTTTTCGGGCCTGGGAACAGGGAGAGGGGCGCGGATCGCGGAAGGTACCTTTTTTTGGATTTGCGCTCATATCTCCAAAACGATGCGTCGTGTGCAAAATATGACTATTTACAAAATTGTCTTAGAATGAACATTTTAGAAGATATGGAGGCAACTTTAACAGAAAACGTGAGGTGAAATTGTTTTTTTCGAAAGTTTTCACAGTTTCCAAGTGTATATCTCGGAAACGGTATCGAATATGAAAAATATGAATATAAGTAGTTATCATTAATTTAGTAGTCTTGTTTTGCATACAAGGTAGTACCGTTTTCGAGATAAGAGCGCAAAACCAAAAAAAGGGACCTTTCGCCCCTTCCTATTCCCAGGCCCGAAAACTCCAGGACTTCTAGTATGTTTACTTTCTAACTACTCTGAACAGGTTTCCAAAGATTAGTGAGAGAGAATTAAGTGATCGTGAGCGCCGACACAGCAAAAGAAAAAAAAAAGGTGGGCCATAGATAACTTTTAATAACGTAACAAATGAAAAAAATAAAATAAAAAACAAATGAAAAAAAAACACATTAAAAATCATCTGGAACAAGTGAATAATGTTATTTTTTGAAAAAAAATAAAAGTTCAGACAGGAGGAAATAAGTGCGGGAAAGACCAATCAAGAGACTGGAGACTGGAAAAAAAAAACTATCGAAATTGAGGGATGTGGTGTTTTTTAACCAGCGGCCTTAAGAAATCAGAGGAAATAACTTACCAAACCAGTTGCATGTTTGTTTGTTTTTTAATAAATAAATATGAAAACAAAAAAAAAAAAAATATTTTTAAATTACTATTTTTATTAATCAGATTTATTTGTGCAAGCAGTGGCATTTTAAAAATATTTCAATTTTTTAGATCAAGTAGTCTAATAATAGAAACTATTCACTTTCCTAATAAATTGTAAAATATTTAAATTAAAACTGTTGCATTTCTTATTTGAAAAATAAATGGATAGATAGTGATAGAATCAAAATAAATTTTTTAATTTTATCTGGTTTATGAAATATATTGTATCAATCAGACAAAAGAAGAACTGTATCTGATAAATGCTGGTGATAAGGAAGGCACTGAAGACAGCAGAATCATGTTTGAAGAAAAAATTACTCTAAGGAAATGGTGAGAAAGGTCTAATAATATAACTCCAGTTATTTGGCCAAGTTTGGTTTTTTTGGAAATTATTTTATTAATTTTATAAAATAAGTTGTCTTGGTGAAAAATACTAAGTTAAATACCACTTTGGTTTTTATGTATACATATTTTATAAATGCAATTAAATACTACTTTATCCCTCATCAGATATTTTAGATATGAACATAGCAATATATATTTTTTTAATATACTCCCAATTTAAAGTTACTTATCTAATTTATTTTTTCTTCCAAAATGATCGATAACATTTTTTTTTAATAATAATATTAGTATATTATTACAGTGTATTCCACTATATAATAATAATAAATAGTTAGTAAACGGTTCATTTAAGAAATGAAAAAGTACCTATTACATTACATTTGATATTACTTTTGATATATTTTCAATTAAAATAGGATAGCAAATATTAAAATTCATTTGATGATGCAGATCAGATAAAATTTTCATTAAAACCTAGAGATTCCCAAAAACTTTGCTCTCCTAATTCATCAACTGTTGTCAGCTGAAAATCATCAGATCCTTTGATATCGGTATAGACAATCTTAGGGAGCTGTCCATTCACTGACTCCCAATTCTCCCCCAACGATCTGTAATTTAAAATTAATAACCAATTACTTCATGGATTATGATAGTTCTGTTTAGAAAAGCTGAATTTTTTTAACATACCCATTCCTTAAAAATGATGCAAATACATCAAGCATTTGTTTTGACATTTCTGAATCAGATTCAGACTCAATGAAGTTGTAATTTGAAAAGCCTAAAGTGTAAAAAACATCATCACCATGGCTGACACCTGTAAAAGAAAGTTAAACTTTATCAGTATTTACCTTAATATCTTTCAGTATTTGTCCATTTAGACTTTTCTAAATATTGTATGGTTTAATTTTTTTTGGAGGGTTTCAACAGATTATATTTTTTTTTAAATCTCAATCTATTCTTTCTTATTGATTTTTAAAAAGTGATATAATTTTATTTTGTTCTTTTAAATATGTTTTATTTTTCTAAAATATGTTGTACTATTAGGGGAGACCTGGGATGGTTGGGAAAGTGAAATTTTTTATTAATAGGTTGGCACTACTGAATTGGCTTTACAGCTGTTGATCACACTCCTGAGGCAGGTTATAATATTGTGCTTTGGCCATGGAGTTATAGTACTATGGAGAAGCCCTTCCCGTATATTGTTCCGTGAGGGGCAAGACCAAAACATAACTGGTCACGCCCACTATGCCCTACTGGCTACTTGCATTCTATATAGCCTAAGGCAATTGAAAGGGTTCGTAATAAAATAAAATAAGTAAATCACTAAAGTAAATAAATCACTAAAATAAAATAACAGCAGTATAAAGCCTAGGAAACCAAAATTTGAACTTATAAGAGGTTAATATATTGATAATACCATTCACACCAAAATGGCTACCTGCCCTAGCTATTGAGAGGTAAGCCCCTCCACTTGTCTATAACTCCATGGCTTTGGCAGCTATATTTAAATTTTCTGAGAAGAGAGGTGCTTTTTCTTAATTTTCACTTTAAAAGTAAATATTTGAATGAACTTTAGGATAGTATTTTCTCACAGACAAAAAACCCTGCCAGCGTCTTAAATTAACATATAAAACTCCAATCAATTATCATTCGATTCCAGTAATCAATCTTGAAATACTAACCTACATGTTTGCCAGGATCATGTATTGAATAAAAAAAGTAACCCATGGAGTTATAGACAAGTGGAGGGGGCTCATCTCTCAATAGCCAGGGCAGGCAGCCATTTTGGTGTGAACTGTATTATCAGTATATTAACCTCTAATCAGTTCAAATTTTGGCTTTCTAGGCTTTATACTGCTGTTATTTTATTTCAGTGATTTATTTACTTTAGTGATTTACTTATTTTATTTTATTACGAACCCTTTCAATTGTCTTAGGCTATATAGAATGCAAGTAGCCAGTAGGGCATAGTGGGCGTGACCAGTTATGTTTTGGTCTCGCCCCTCACGGAACAATATACAGGAAGGGCCTCTCCATAGTACTATAACTCCATGAAGTAACCTAAGGGATGGTTGGGACACTTGATCTCTGGGACGGGTGGGAGTGTCCAACCATCATGTTATATTTTAGCAGTTATTTATATTTTGTTACTTACATTTTCTTATTATTTTTTTCTTTACAGAACCTTATTTTTTAACATCATGCCTTATTAATTTTTTAGTAAAAGAGCTCCTTTTTTAATTTAATTTATACTTTTATTTGTGTAAGAAACATGTAGTACTATTTTATTATGTTTACGTTGATCATTTAGTAAATAAAAATATTGAATTGTAACTAATGTGTTACCTAATTTATGTATGTCCCAACCATCCTGGTACCCAGGATACTTGGGACACTTTTAAATGTTTTATATTTTTGTTTTTTTACTTACTTGTGTTCATTATTATCATTTAGAATAAATCATACATACTTCTAAAAAGTTATTAAAAAAGAAAAATATTCAAAAGTAACAAAAAATAATTGTAGCCCTAAAAAAAATTAAAAATAAAAAACTTGTCCCAACCATCCCAGTTTTGTATTTTTATTTTGTTTTGTATTTTGTTGTAAATTAGTGCTTTTAAATAATAATATAACCTTTTTAAAAGAAAAAATCAAATAATTTTGATATTATATTATATTACTTTCTTGAATTGTTATATATTTTTATAGTGTTAACTATATACTTTAATTTCTTTGCATGATAAAAATCCTGATTCTGATTGTCATTTATTAAGAAAGATTCAAAAATATTATACCTAAATCTTCTTTAGTGTACAGTAATTCAGTCATTGAGTGATTTCCTCTGTAAGAAAATTTGTATACATAAACAGGAGAAGCATATGATGAACCTATCAGTTTAGAAATCTTACTAATACCAGATGTGAACATGCGATCTCCAATCATCTGTAACAATAAATTATTGATAAATTAAAAGCAGTTTAAACAAAAAAAATAATCCAAACAAGGATCATTATAGTACTAACTTTTATAAGATGTTTACGTCCTTCTGGAGTGTCATCAATTTTATATTTTTCTTTAATTTTTTGTGCAATTTCTGACCGATTATCATATGGAGCAGTGTAATTGTAATCCAAAATGAAAGGTAACAATTCATCCCAGCGATTTAGCATCTCGGCGAACATACCTGGTGTGCTTAAAATCTCTAAAATTTAAATATATTTCTGTAATTTATTTTGAAAAATCAATTGGTTAGTTTAGTCTTGGACTTTAGTATCATACATACTGCAGACATATAAAAGGTTATAATTAAAACTAGGTAAGGACAAAAGTGCTTGAGCATGAACATAACCCTGAATTCCTACTCTCATAATAAATCTTCTAGGATTTTTTTTGTTCCTATTATTCATGTTTAATATCTACTTTGACAAATCCTTTTATTTCTTGTTAGTTAAGTTGTCTTTATGGGAACTTGTTCTTGATGGTTGGGCAATTACTGTAAACAGCTAGGCAGAGTTTATGCAGTTTTGAGTGCAAAGTACTCACTTTGGTCAGCAGGTACGAACTCATTTTGCAATACCGCAACAGACCTGAGTATCGTTCTTGTTTGCCTTATTGTTTGTATAGCCCAGATATTGGCTTCTTTAGATCAATGGCTCATTTTTTGAAAGGTCATATCTTTGTTATAAAAACTTAATAATTGGATATATAGTTCTTTGCCTCAAAACCAAAAAAATGTTATCAGCATCGAATCCATTGGCAGAAAGATGGGTGAAAGTAATTAAAAACAGTGAACTTTACTTTGAAGGGTAGAATTCAATAATGTTTAAAATCTTTAGTCTGAAATAAAGCTATACTTATGCACAAGGACTTTTTTAACAACCTTTTAGATGACTGTTTAATGTCAGGAATAACCTCTTTGGACGTAGCATTGTATATCGATAGGAGTTTCTTTATAAGTTAACAGTCTATCTGTTAGTGCCTGGCACAGCCCTCGGTCATGTCAAGTTTGTTCTGTTCATGTGATAATATAAAGTTTTCATCCAATTGAACTCTTTTTATTATATAACCCTAGCATTTAATACAAAAAAAATCAACTAAATCAAGATAAAGAATAACACAATATTTCTCTTAATTTAATCTGTATAAATAAACTGCTGGAAAAACTTTGCCTAATCCAACCCTGGAGAGTATAAAGTTGAAGATGACGACTGTGAATGGAGCATATCTTCAATTCTTCGCCAACCAAATGATCATGTTTTGGACCATATTGTACACTAGGCCCTGGTGGGAATAGGGCCAGTATTCACCCTCTTACAAAGGTTTCATTTAAAGATTTTATAATTTCATTACTTTTGAAACATTAATATGCTTTATCAAGGGTATTATTTAGAATAAATTGTGATAAATGTGGTAATATTGCATGAAGAGAGGCTTAGTTTGTTAACATTGCTCAGAGCCAAAGGATGAGTCAAACCACTGTTTCATGAATTTGTACGCTAGAGGGATATTAATTGTAACTTCTAAAGACTTGGATCATTAATGGCTGTTTCAAATGGGTGGAATGTTATACTCCCCTGGATTAGAGTTAATTCGGGATAAATCCATAAGAAAAATAAATAATTTAAGATTTTATCTTCAAATAATAATAGTTCGGAACTTTACTCAAAATGTTTATCCAGCAGTTTATTTGTCAAAATGAACTGGATTTATAACATATAAGTTGTACCTCCTGCTCCACACAATCCTTCATCAACTGTATAGCCAATGATAGCTGGAACTTCAGTACTACGTTTATGTTTTATGATGTTCAAAGGTGAACTAGAAAGAAAAGCAGATTCACTAGGCTCTTCAATAACTGGACCAAAAAATACAAGAGGGAAATTATTTCCCCAATACTGAAAAATTAATTTATAAAATTAGTACTGATAATATTAATTCTAAAATACTTTAGTAAACAGATAAGGCATCAAATAATCAAAAATAATCACCAAGAATTTCTTTGTCAATGCTACAATGTGTTCAGGCTGGTCTATTTCTCAAACAGTTAATCATTAATTGTGGGTTATCTACAGGACAGCCAAGTTCTGCCGCAATATCCATTGATTTTTCTTTTACATTTTCTGCTAATGACCATGGATTAAAAGCCACACCACTCATACAAATAGCTCTATGGAATAAACCTGAAAATAAAAATTCTATATTCTTCTTTATAACTCTGAAGGTCTAGTTGACCATTGATATAAACTATGGAGAAGAGATGGGGTTCAGTGAAAGAACTATTTCAATGTGTGCAAACATTTCAGATTACTTTGTAGGCATTCTCTAGAGCTTTGAAACAATAGATGACCTGGCCTTTTGTGTACCTAAGGAGGAGTCAGGCATCAAGTGACACAACTGTCAGTCATGAGTTAGTCCTAGAAGAGTCATGAAGTGGTCCATAGAGGAGTAATGTTGTGAATAGTGAAGAGGTGAAATGAACCACGACAGCGATGCGAAAGCAGTGTTAGTAATTGTGAGAAGTAGAAAATAATATAGAAAAGGGTTTTCAATAGATAAAAATGTTTGGGCTGAAATCTCTCCAGTAATAAACTCTATTTATGTAAAAGTAAGACAAATTAAATTTCAATTAATTTAAAATTTAATATTTGTAAATGTAATAAATATAAATATGTACAAAACAATGTTATAATCACTTTCAAGTCATAACGTATTGATAGAAAAGTATTGACAGAACCAGTATTGATTTAAATATAAATAATAATAATTTCTTTAATTAAAAATTATATGAAAAAGTATATATACGTACAAAACCATTAATGGAAAAGTTTAGGGCACCAAATGGAAAGGGTTAACATAGGGAAAAAAATAAGCGTTAACTTTTAACAAACTAAATTTTATAGCCCTGAAGAAAATTAAAAAGATTGGTCTCAAATATTGAAACAGTACAATAGTTTGATCCATTGCATGTTTCTTTCTTTGGCTATACCCCCTACTAAATTCTACATAATTTATTTTTTACACTATCGTCTCCATTAATACATTTTTAAGAATTATCTAAGTACCTTTGCTTAAAGGAGACAGTAAGTGGTAATGACAACTCGCTCCCCCAGCAGACAGCCCACCAATCGTCACACTATTAGGATTGCCACCAAATGCTGCAATGTTCTTTCGAATCCACTTTAATGCTAGAACCTGATCTTTTAAACCATTATTTCCTGGGACAACGCTGTCTCCAGTGCTAAGGAAACCTGAAAACCAAATATTGAAATTATTATAAATATTGAAGATATATAAATAACATTATGGAAAAGTCAGTCAGTCATTTCTTCGGGAAAAAAAAAAAAAACGTTTTTCTCCCTGACTGGGAAAAACAGTAGATCATGGATATGTCTATCTATAATCTACTGCTTTTATATCAATGGCTTCTGATGAAGAAACTCTCATCAAATTTTCAATCCGAGCAATACCAACAGAGCTAGAGTGTGTCGAAAAAGCCCCAACACTAAAAAAATGTTGATAAAACTTGACTTTTTTCATTGAAACCAATATAGATCCTAAATGGTAGGTCGTAGCGACAAATGTTATCGGACAAAAATTATTTTTCATTAAATTTCTGACAAGATTAGCTGTTCAGTAGTGTGTTAACAGTTGTCGAGAGAACATCACTTAATCCTCTTCAGCTCACTGGGACTATAAGGCCAGCCCTTTCCTACTTACTATTTATATTAACCTATATTTTAAGTTAATTAACGTATTTTATTCCATTCTAAATAAAACATGGACCCCGACAATCCCAGGGGCAAAATACCACCTGATCTTCTAGTAAATTTAAGCAATAGTGAAATTTCAGTAAATAAAAATGTTACACTACAACCTAACAGCTCAAAACAGTTTGGAAACTGTCTCATATTCGGCCAGGAACTGGGGAGGGGCAGGAGGGGCACGTGCCCTGGGCAGCAGATTTCAGGTGGTGGCAAAATTTGAGAATTAAAAAAAAAATAATAAGTTGTTAAAAACATTTTTAAAATAATAATATCACAATCAAAATTCTTTAATTTTATTTTGATTTTTTGCATAATTTATAAACCTATTACACTGGATACCAAGATAAATCTTACGTATTATAAGAATTAACGGAGCTCATGAGTCCAGATTGAGTGTTATTTCTAATACTTAATATGAATTAGTAGCCTGAGCGCTAGTAGCGGGCTATGGGGCGCAAAAACTGTACGATGCCCCCCTACCCCTTTAAATGACTTTGGACTATCTGTTGCCATTGTTTACAGTTGTGCTGTCTGCATTGATTGCAAAAGCCGACAGTTGTTTTATTTTATTTACATTTAGTTTTTTGTGAACAGAGTGTTAGTTACTTGAGGTACGCATGATGATATAGAAGGATCAATCCTAAGAGTGTTAGTTAGTTATTAGTGATACCGTTTATCATTATTTGGAAATGGAATCACCAATTCAATAAAATTCCTAGGAGTTCACTTTGACACTAAACTCAATTTCAAATCACACATCCAATACACCTATAACAAAGCAGTCAATAGTTTAAACATTATCAAATCAATAGCAGGAGTTACATGGGGAGCCCACCCCCATAACTTACTTACAATTTATAAAACTATAATAAGATCAATAACAGACTATGCAGCCATAATATATAATGAATCTACCTCCCCACTATTAAAAAAGTTAGAAACAATACAGTCTTAAGTCCTACAAATGCCTTGCAAGCTGAAGTGGGTGAAATGCCTTGTGCAACTGAGAAGAGAGTGGTTAGTAAAAAAAATTCCTCCTTAAAGTAGCCACGAACAGTACTCATCCTTTGCATGAATCCATATGAAATGGTACCCTATATCTCCCAAAAGCAGGAATTATAGTTAAACAAATGAAACTTTTATTTAATTCACTTGCCATATCTGCCGGCCCACTCCACCTATGCACTCCCCTTCCGAAGTCACAAAACCAATCCCAAATTTTATCATTCAGACTTGTCCAAAGTAAACTATCCAGCTACAGTTCTATAACAGAAAACATTAGAAATACTATCGGAAAAATATAAAAACTATCAACCGATATACACAGACGCTTCTAAGGATAAAACAAAAGTATCAGTTGGGATATATGGACGCTCACACGAACCGTGAAACTGAAAAATTGTACGCGGTTACCAAACCTTTAGAAATAGCCAATAGTTTGTATAAAAGCACCAAAATTACAATTCTTACAGATTCTACCTCCATATGTAATTCCCATGGAAACATCAATAGAAAACATATTACATTGAACCTAATAAATGAAATAATACAAGAAGTACACAAGACATCTAACAACATATTCAAGTTACAGTGGCTCCCAGGCTATGTCGGGCTGTATGGGAATGAGCAAGCTGATACGGCAGCCAAAAATGAGAAAGGAATTTCCACAAATGCGAAAATACCGCTCAAGGAAATAGAGGTTTGGGTCAAGTGTCAACATGTCGCGGAATGGCAGGACAGATATAGTTGGGAGTCGGGATCGAGAGGCAGGGACCATTATATTGTCCAGCCTCAGGTGTCTCTTTGTCTGTGGTTCACCAGTATTGCTTTGGGATTAAAGCGAAAAGAAATATCTATTTTAACCAGGCTATGAAGTAACCATGGGCGTACAAATCGAGGCCTAACACTGATCAAAGTTAATAAGAAAGACAAATGATCAGAATGCAATGTTATAGATGACCCCATTAATATTGTCACGGAATGTAAAAAATACAACAAGAGCTGAATAAAACACCAAGAAATCAAAAACAATTTATTAAAAAATTTCATAAAATCATTATGTAATTTTATAGAGGTAAGCAGAATTGGTTTTTTAAACACACATTTTATAAATATAGCGGGCAGTATAGGACTTGAATGGGAGACTTGGGCCCAAAAAAAAAACACCAACAGAGCTAGAGCGTGTCAAAAAAGGCCATAAACTTAAAAATAGAGGTTTCAAATGTGACATTTATCATTCAAAGCAATACAGCTCCTAAACGATAAATCCTACAGACTAATGTTATATATCAAGAAGTATTCTCCATTAAATTTTTGATGGGAGAATGTCATCAAATGTTCAATCAGAGCAACACTGACAGAGTTAGAGCGTGTAAAAATGTTACATTCTTGAATGTTATAAAAAAGTTACAGCAACAAAATATATACACCCAACCAAAAGACATCCATCTCAAAATAAAAAAAAAAAAATAATAAAATAAAAAAATAAATAAAAAAAAAAGCCTTGATAGGAGAAACTTTTGGAATGATCTTTATTCCAATTAATATTTATGTTTCAATCATTTGTTCAATATATTTAATTTTTCATCTTACTAAAGTTGTGTTGTTTTGTTTTCAGGGTGCATATCATTATTTAAAGATTACCTTTTGTTTTAGATTATTTTTTTAACAATAAATTTACTTAATTATCCTTATCCCAAGTGTAATAATTTGTGAAAAGATATCTGGCGTTCAGGAGTTATAACCAAGGTTAATAAATACTAACCCAGGCTCATTATAATATAATCATTATACAACAATATATTAAATGAATATTTGTTGATGTATATGCATAACAAGGTAGGTAGGTATATTATATTGTAGCTCAGTAAACAATTCCAAAGCTCGGCAAAATTAAATTCTAATGTCAGATGAGTACACTCTGCGACAAAATGTTTAACACACCCTTGTACATTAGAAAAACTTTTAATGATTTCTTTATTTACAATTGATCTTAGTTTTTTTTTAAAGCTGCTTGAAGTATAAGTTAAGATATTTGAAAATGAGAAAGAATTATCAGACCTTGCTGAATATTTAAATCTAATATTAGTAAATATTCACACTTTATTTGCAACAAAATGGTAGACACACTTTCCTTTTTTATGATTTACTTGAGGTTGAGACCAATAAATATCAATTATACTTTAAAGTTGTTTTAAATTTGAATGAAAGTGGATACAACTAAACACATCAATTATGGTTAAAAATTAATTTTTTTTAAAAGAAGAGCACCATTTGATTTCTTCACTAATGAGGAACTCCAGCTTTCATCAGCAATTGCCATGCCGTTTTACAAGAGTTTGATGCATATTCCGTTTTTCTTGTAACGACAAACCAGGGGGCTCTCAGTTGAGTGGTGGGTTCCACATGTCTCTCCGGCCTCTTAAAGTTCGTAACTAATGAAAAACTCCTTTTGAGGTGCTTTGCAAATTTCCCTAAGACCTATCCCATCTTCATTAATGAAGAAATCAAACGGAGCTCTTCATTTGAAAAACATTAATTTTAACCATAATTGAGGTGTTTAGTTGTGTCTTCTTTCGTTAAAATTTAACACAGCTATAGTATAAATGGTATTTATTGGTCTAAACCTCAAGAAAATCGTAAAAACAAAAGTGTGTTTATCATTTTTTCGCAAATAAAATATGAATATTTACTGAGATTGGATTATAATATTCAGCAAGGTCTGATAATTCTCTCTCCTTCTCAAATATCTCAACTTATACTTCAAGCAATGTTAAAAAACAAAGATCAATCGAAAATAAAGAAGTCTTTAAAAAGTTTTTCTTATTTACAGAGGTGTGTCTAACATTTTGTCACGGAGTGTATATACAAAGCTTGATTGCTATAAAAACTGAGCGGGGTTCGATAATATTTTTTAAGAAAAGGGGGTAAACATATGAGGAGTTATCTTTTTAAACTGAACATGTAAAGCCTTGCGAGCTGCACACACTACTATACATTTTTATGTTATTAGGCATCTATCAATAATTAAAATAATTTAATGGTTTTGGATTTAACAGCAGTGAGAGGGCTGATGTAGGTTTTTTGCTCTTAATTAACAATTTTTTGAAGTGGACGTGCCCAGCTTTGAAAGCTAACTCCTCATATCTTTTTTTTTTTTTTTTTTTTTTTTAAAAGGATGGAGACATAGAAAGGTTAGCAACTAATGCTCTAACCCCCCCAACTGTTCATGAGCATAACAAAGTCATTCATCAATCAAGGCTTTATTTCGTGTTAATAATTCAACTAAAAAATCTAAGGAGTATTTGAAATTCTACCATAAGAAGTGGTAAAATTAAATTTTAAAAAAATGGCTCTATTTTTTTTCCATGAAATTTCCTAATAATATGGGTTTAACTTAATTTTTAGATTTATCATTGTCTACATAGTCAAGTAGTCATCTTAAAAATTTTATTTTGTTTTTATTACCTAAAGGACCAAGCCTATAGTTGAAAGTCACAAGAACTACGTCCCTATCAAGAAGAACTGAGGGTCCATGATATCCAGATTTCCCTAGGAAAAATGCTCCACCATGAATGAATGCCAATACATCGAAAAGGTTTGGTGTAGCCGTCTTGTTAGGCAACTGTAAAAAAAAAAAAAAAAAAATTAAAATTCCAACTCTGTAAATATATATATATATATATATATATATATATATATATATATATATATATATATATATAAATATATATATATAAATATTGAATTAATTCACTATAATACCTAACACCATAATTATTTCTATGATTAATTTTATTGAACGAGACATTGCGCTTAGTAGAATTGAAAAAATAAAATGAAAAGTATTTTTAATGAAAACACATTAATATTTATAAAAGAAGGTAATTAGATTTCATGAAGGGTTTCAAACCTATTTATTATTGTTCTACTGATCATAAACATGTGCCTATTCTAAAATTGTTTTGATTATCAAAGATCAGATTTTCAAAAAATTGATTTGATTTTTTTCTTTTCTTTTTTAAATATGTTTAAAACATTGTGAATGTGTCTATTCTTTATGTTGATTCATGCTGCAATGGTATTAATAAATATATATTAGGAATGACAATTTTTTATACATGTCTGCTCTAGATTCGCTTGGTAATCCTCCGCCAACTTCCACATAAAGCAATAATGTTCCTGCCCAACTGTCCTATTCAATAAGATCCCATTACCCAGATCTAATACAGTGCGATATCTTGGTTTCACCTTAGACAAAAGACTCACTTGGAACCCACATACTAGACTTAAAAGACAAGAACTTAACAGAAGATTCGGCCAACTATACCCCATACTATGCAAGACTTCAAAACTTTCAATAGACAACAAGCTTTTAATTTACAAGACTATCCTAAAGCCTATCTGGACTTACGGACTAGAAATTTGGGGATCAGCAAAACACTCGAACATCAGACGTATCCAATCCTTCCAATCCAAATTTCTGAGAACCACAACTAATGCCCCCTAATATGTCTCCAACAAAACCTTACATAACGATCTTAATATACCTTTTGTCCTACAATCCATACCTGTCAAATTTTCAAAATTCCATCAAAAACTTTCCCATCATCCTAATCCACTAGCACAATCCCTATCTAGCTCCACTCACCCCTATAATCCTCCTCGCAGGTTAAAGAGGCAGTGGCCTCAAGATCTATTATAAAATTCGACATGGAGTCCTGGCAATGGCCAGCTTCTCTACTCATGCTTTGAGTGACTGTGCTATAGTGCTCTCACTCAGCCTACATTGGTATTATCTACACCAGTGACGCAGCTGAGAGAGAAGCGCTGGGGTCTCTCAGGACCTGGCGGGCCCTCCATAAGTGGAGGGACAAGTCTCGTTGGGGGATCTCTCGGATTTGTATATATTGTAAATAAAGTACAAATCTATTTTTAAGATTTAATTTAATTTTTTTTTTCTATTGTGTTATATATTATAAGGAGATTATTTACTTATTTGATTTTATTTTGTATCTTTTCTTTGTATTTATTTCTTTTAAATATTGTGTGAATGGATCATAAGCCATCCATATTACTTATTGCCCACATCGAGGCAGATTGTAATACTTTCTTTAGATAAATGTTTCAAATAGAAAAAAAAAAAAAAAAAGATTCTCTTGGTACACAAGGAGTAAAAGTCTGAAGAGTTAAGATAAACAGAATGAAAAGTTTCAAGTAATTAATTACAAAATGTACAAACCATTAATAAATCAAAACAAGTAAAATAATTTTTTTTCCTATAGTAAGTTTTTATAAATTATTTATATGTTCATCATTAAGTTTAGTTTGTGGTAGGAAATGGGACATAAATCCCATGTGCATGAAGTTCTTAGTTCTTGACTCCTTGTAAATCCTTTTAAGTTCATTTCAGCATTACTCCTTTAAAAAGAGATGTTGGTTGCTATATAGCCATTTCTGTTATTTACTATACTCATTGATCTTCCCTTGTAATCGTTTAATCTTATTTTTCTACCTTATTATTATTAGTAGTAGTAGTATTTTTTAATTTTTATTCTCTTTGTTTTCATATTTAATCACTTTTAAATTCCATCTTTTTTTTTTTTTTTTTTTTTTTTTGTCATTTCATTTTCTTCCAGCCTTGATGAAGGCATGTGTTGTCATTTCAGCACTATAAAATGAAGCATAAAATTCAAAACCAACTCACTCCATTTTTTAAAATTATTTACAGCTGGAGGAGAAAAGTAAAGGTCAGACTGGATCAGAAATTATAATTTTTTGTATGGCCATTTTATATGTGATTTAACAACTTTTTTAAGACAACCTTTCACCTAAAGATAGTTCAGTCGAAAAACTATTTAAAAAAATAAAAATCTGGATATTGGACTTAAATGGTTTTGGAATTCTATACCTCATTGATGTATTTTTATTCTGTGATATGCACCACACACTCCCCTCCCAAACCATCTTCTTCCGTTATATATATATATATATATATATATATATATATATATATATATATATATATATATATATATATATATATATATATATATATATATATATATATATATATATTATGGTAAAAGTATTACATACTACACAATTATAAGTTTAAGTTTAGAAATGACTTTTCTCATTTCTAAAACGTACCAGGTTTAGATTTACTCACCAGAAGAAAATTAGAAATGTTGATATATTTCAATAAAACTATGCATTTGTTTTTATTTAATTTAATTATTTTTTATAACTTACTGATAGAGTTTATATTATCTTTATCTATTATATTATATTTTTTCAAATTTGTTTATATATACTGCAAATTAATAATTTTATATTAAATTATAAATAATAGTTTTCATTTTATTACACTTTTTGGATTTTTATTTTTAAAATTAATAGGTTTTGATTCCATGTTTCAGTAGTTTATCTAGTCTTCCAATATTAATTATAATTTCAATACCATTATGCCAATTAAAATAGGCCATATCATAGAATATACATATACTAACATATAATTTATATTATATATATATATATTACTAATATTACACAAAAAATATATGTGTGAATGTATATAAATGTTTTTACAAAAATGATTTGAGTATTTACAATTACTCTGTACCTGAAAATACTAACAAACAACATTCAATCATCACTTAGATGATGTAATGATTCAAGAAATAAATAAAAAGAAAAAAAAAACCCTGAAATATTCCACTGATTATCAATGCCTATTGAAAGGTATTATTAAATAAGTATGAAAAAAAGGAGTGCAAAATAATAACAATTTTCAATATTTATAATCATATCTGCCATATTTTATCAGTACATTATTGTTACATAAAATAACTTTAATGTGGATATTATTGTCATATTTTGTTTTTATCATATTTTATCTAATTCTTTTAGATTATTGTTAAATCTGATGACAAATGTATTATCCTTATAAATAAGAATACCTAAAAATACATAATATAAAATAATTTTTAAGAGGAAACAAACATTGCTTCATACCTGTGGTGTATAGACATTAATATACAAGCAGTCTTCTGATCCAAGCAAACTTTTTGTTATAAATAAGTCGAGTTGGAGACAGGAGGGTGGCTCCATAGTGGCATTATATATTCCTATCCATGGGCTTGCAGGTACTGGTCTCTATTACAAAAGAGGATAAATAAAAAAATGTATCAATTTAGAATTTATTTCATGCAATTAGTTATAAACATTAGATAACAGAATGGTTAAATCGTTTGGTATTCCACAAAAAAAAAAATTAATTATTTAATATCAAATGATTTCCTGGACTCCAAGAATGCCAGACTTACTTTAAATCTGCGCTTTCCTGCTGATGACTTTGCATAGGGTATACCTTGGAAACTGGCAATTTTTCTATTGCTGTATGTAGTTGTATATAGTCCTCTTACCGTACCTTGCTCTATTGTTACTTCTGGTTGATTTGAAGATTCGATTAAATATAAATTACAAATCAACAAGAAACAACTGAATGTTAAAAAGAAATACATTTTTACTATTTACTATACATTAAGTGTTGTCAATATACAATTAAATTTACTTAAAATAACTTCTTTACAAATAATATTACAAGAAAAAGAATATACTTTTTAAAATATATTTATTAAATTAATTCTTTTTTTTACTACACCAAATTCAAAACTTAGCTTAATTAAAGAGAATACTCAAAACAATATTGAACTTTTTGCCTATATAATTAATCAGATGTGTGTTAAGATATAATTAGGAATGTAAACTGATCTAGTTTAAGTGTAGAACAAGAAAGTGAAGGTTTAAGGTCCTCCCCCTCCATTCTTCAACTCAAGGTCATTTAAAGTTTATTTACAAATTTCAAGTGATTTAAGCTAGAACTAAAGAAAAATGAAAGGATTAACAAGGAAAAAATTTAAAAGAATCCACCTGTTAATTTTGTTTATTTTTCATATGTATTTATCATTATCATATTTCTATGTATTGCTTTTGGCTGTATCGTATTTTATTTTTTATATTGTTTATTTAAATATGTTTTTCTATCAAACTTATATATATTAAATTTTGTATCATATTCATATTATACAGTATTTTGTAATGAATTGTATTTTGCATAATTTATTTTTCATGGTTTTATCTTTTATATTGTTTATTTAAATATTTTTCTCTTATATTGTTTATGGTATTTTGTATCGTAGACATATTGTTTTGTATTTTATTTTTCATTTAAATATGTTTTTGTATCTTACCTAATATTTTTGTATTTTGTATAGTATTTTTTTTTTTTTTAATTTTCTTTCTATAATGATAAAAGTATAGTTGACTGTTAAGATGAATGGATAAGAAGATAATCAGGGATGCAATCAAAGAGAAATACCATGTCTAAGTAGAAATACTTTAATGCATGACAATGTTTCGACCTTCCTTGCCTTCTTGAGGGCCACCGAACCACATTGGAGAGGAGGCGAACGATGACTCAATCAAACGATCATCATCAGTCATCGTTCGTCTCCTCTCCAGTGTGGTTCGGTGGCCCTTAAGAAGGCAAGGCAGGTCGAAACATTGTCACGCGTTAAAGTATTTCTACTTAGATGTGGTGTTTCTCTTTGACTATATCTATGATTATCTTCTCTATTATTTTCTTCCTTTTTTTTAAATATGTTATTTTATATTTATTTTATTATTACTACATTTACATTATAAATCTCATTTAAAAAATCAGTTATTATGCTAAATCCTTGGAGCCTGATGTATTATTTATCAAATACACACAAAAAAGTGATTAAATCCTTTTTGATTCGTATAGCCCAGCTAATGACTCTGCAGATGTAGCATAGAATGCTTTCTAATTATATCCGTGATTCTTTCACAGTGCGTGTAGAGCTCTTGATTAGGTCGCCTTTTGTAACCGTTCCAATCCTTAACAGGTCCTAGTATCTTCCTCATATCTTTCACTCTTGGATTTGAAGTTTGTCCATGAGTCCCTTACGGTTGAATACTAGGCATTGTGAAACATATAAGGCTTCAGGGTGGAAAACGGTTTGATAGTGCTTCATGTTTGACACTTCTTATTATAGGTGGACACTTCTTAGTCAGTTGGTATGCCATTTCTAACTTTTTAGATTGAGTTGATAATGCTACTCCTTCAGAATGATTGGGTTCCAGCCATTCACCCAAGTACTTATACCTGTAGGTTTCCTTGATCTCTCCCTGGGCCAAATGCACTGAAGGAGACTCACTGATGTTCGTGACATATTGTATTCTTTCAAGTGACACAAGCAATCCTACCTTAGCTGCTTGTTGCCTCAGAACATTGAGTTGTTTCACTGACATTTCTATGGAGTAGGATAAAAGTGCCAAGTCGTCAGCAAATACCTGGCAATCAACATTGAGCCCATTGTTCTTATATCCCAAAGTGACTCTACTTGGAATTCCCTGTCTGGATAGCTCCTTTCGCAACTCTCTAATTACCTGCTCCAGGAGACAGTTTAAGAAGAGAGGTGAAAGTCCGTCCTCCTGTCTTACTCCTGACTTTATTTTCGAAACTTTCTGATGGAGTTCTCCTGAACTTCACTCTTAACCTGGTTTTAATTAAAGTCTGTTGGATAAGGTTATGGGTCTTCTCATCCACTCCTAGTTTTTGCAAGATCTTCATGAGAGTAGTTTTGTCAAGGGAGTCATATGTGTTCTTAAAGTCCACAAAAATGACGACAAGTTTCTTACCAGCCATTTTTGTTTGCTGTAGCACTGATTTCAGGTTAAGTATCTGTTTGGTACAAGAATGTCCTTTTCTAAATCCTGATTGATATTCTCCTAGTTGTTCTTGGGGTTC
This sequence comes from Euschistus heros, assembly GCA_003667255.2. Classification (NCBI taxonomy): domain Eukaryota; kingdom Metazoa; phylum Arthropoda; class Insecta; order Hemiptera; family Pentatomidae; genus Euschistus; species Euschistus heros. Next base: position 210,626 of record RCWM02000876.1, on the reverse strand, counting down.
ATCTCTGTTTAATAAGGCTTTTGAGAAGATCTTGTGTGCTATAGGTACTAACTGTTTGGATAGGCTATTTATTAAACACAAAGTAAGAAGAAGACAACTTTAACGAACATGTGTAAACAATACCACATGGAGGACTGAGGAGGAGGTAACCCACAGGTTGGACTTATTCGTCAGATAGGGTTACTGTCCCAGTTGATGATTTTATCAAACAGAATCAAGATGTCTTCAGTGGACTAGGATGCTTCCCAGACATATGTAAGCTAAAACTCAGAAGTGAAGCTACTCCCAAGACAAATCCTGCTTATAGGGTTCCTTTTAAAATAAAGAATAAATTATTAAGGGGGATAATTATAAAGGAGGAGCAACGTTGACTAGAGTCTGCACGTCAATTTTAGTGGTTGGACTAGGTGCGTGGATAGGGATCATCAGGTTCATTCGGAAGTTTTCGGCGGTTATCGACGTTGGCATTCTCAATTCTTATAGTTTGGGCGCTGGATGATGGCAGCTGCCTGGCGAGAGGAGGGGCCAAGGCTCCTTAGCCCTCACACGGGTCTTTGTTCACACCTGTCTTTGTTTAAATCATTCTTTAAGAACGACAAAATTCTGAGATGCCTTCTAGAGTTGGCCCCATACAAGTTTGATACAATTTATAGACCAGGAAAAGGAATTATAAAAACGGATGTCAAGTCAAATCTGTGCTATGAATAACTCCATCAGACTGTCTGAGTTACATAACTCACTATGTCACCCAGGCATCACGAGGATGTACCACTGGGTAAGGAGCAAGGATCTTCCATATTCAATTGAAGAGATCAGGAGAATGACTTCTGCTTGTCCGACATGCGCTGAAATAAAACCGAGGTTCTTGAAAAATTCAGGAACTCTAATCAAAGCAACAAGTCCCTTCGAGCGCCTCAATATCGACTTCAAGAGCTCTCTTCCATCTAGATCCAGGAATCGCTAATATGTCATTGACGAATATTCACGCTTCCCATTTGCTTTACCCTGTCAGCGCTTGACCTCAGCCACAGTAATCAAAGCTCTATGAAGCTTATTTTCAATATTCGGGATGCCAGCTTTCATCGACTCAGACCGTGGCACTTCTTTTATCTCAAATGAAGTGAAATCATTTTTACACGCCAGCTAAGGCAGAACAACACTTTACAATCCGCAAGGCATGGACAGGAAAAATATTAGCAAAAGATAATTAGGAACTGTGTTACCAGCACTTAAGGCAAAAGGCCTGCCTCAATCAGATTGGGGGGACGTTCTTACGGAATCCCTCCACTCAATACGATTTCCCCTCTACACTTCTACTAATTGCACACATCATGAACAGTTTTTTCAAAACAACTGAAGGTCACTTAACGGCGAAACGTTATTAATCTGGCTTCTCTCCAGCAATATAGTGTTACTAAAAAGAAATGTTCGTGCCAGCAAGTATGAGGACCTGGCCGAAGAAGCTGACCTCTTTGACGTTAACCCTCAATATGCATTCATTAAAAAGAAGGATGGCTACAGTCTCTCTGCGTCACCTTGCCCAAAGAGGAGAAGAAAAATCCTCAGATGAAATTTGGGAACAAAGGATTTTGGAGAGAGCAGAAGCTGCGGAGCCACAAGATTCTGGATCCATGACTGCTCCACTGACTTTGAAAGAAGAAATGCTGGAGTCTCTGTGACTTCCATCGTGCAACATCACCGAAGAGTCACCTGCAAAGACAAACCCAGCTCCCAATGCTGATGAGCCCCCAGCGCCTAGGACTCGAAGAACTATCAAAGCTCCACGCACCTCGAGGATTTTGTGGTGAATTGGAAAAATAATCCAAGTAATGTTATTAAATATTGGCATGATAATGTGACCGTAGCTAAGAAACGTCAATAAAATTTCAATAATTTTTATAAAGGAGGGATAGTTGCTCTATTTTCGTTTATATATCATTTATTCTCCTACTGAATTTCTTAATTAGATTTTATTTTAATAAACTTTCTCATAGTTACCTTATAATGTGGACTATATCATGATTTACAACATTTCTTTTTCAAGATTTCCATCTTTACAAAGTTTTATAATTCCCGAATTTCTAAGAATATCCTTTTAGATTAGAGGTTCAGAAGGCGAAAATTTGCTGCACAAGAGGGTAAATATTTCCAGTACTCATTTACCATCATTCGGTAGGGCTTATAAAACTGCTTTGCCTAACCTAGTCTGATATGTAGAGGTGGAAGGAGAACTTATTTCAACTCCATGAGAGAACAAAGTGCGGTTCGGAGCACATTTTAACTCCAGGTTCCAATGAAAGTCGTTGGAACCATTGTGTCTTTTTCCAATGATTTTTCTAGTCTCGGTTACCACATAAAAAACACGGAACCATCGAGTAACCACCACATAATATTGTCGTAAGTCTCCTTCTTCCACATTTTTTTTTCTGTACCTTTACCAGGAAAACCAAGCTCCAGCTGTGAGCAAATATTTTTCTCCAAGCCTTGGTCAGATGAAAGTCATGAATCGTGTAAATGGTTGTAGTCTGGAGCTACCAGGTGCGTACTCCCCTTCGTTTTCTTTACTTGGTTCAATTTCTGAATCTCATAGTTCAGGTAAATGATCTGTTTGCATAGATACTGGTATGTGTGAACTACGAGGAGCAAGATGTACAGCCGATCTCAGATTTGAATATAAGATTTTTTTTTTTTTTAATGTTTACGTTGATCCCATGAACAAAGTAAGAATCACCGGTATTATATCGTGGCTCCCTCCAGATTATAGGAGCGCCCAATCTGAAAGCTGCAGGTCACCTTTAAACCACTGCACAGTGCTTCGTCAATGGACAAAAATCAAAGTATTTTTTATTGAGCTGTTTACCTTTTGATATTCTTAAATATACCTTAAAAAACTGTTTAGTATGATTACCTCATTGTTTACATATTCGTTTAAGTCAACACAATCGAAAAACTTCAGGAGTATTTTCGTTCTGCGCTTTATATCATATTAGCCGCAAATTATATTTTGTTCCATTCACATCTCATTGGATAAAAAAACTATTGTTAACGATGCAATTTACAGGTCAAGTATCTATTTTAAAATATACTAATTTAATTGGTAAGGTGAGCACTTATTATATTCATTGCATGCGGGTAAAGTTTCGTTGGCCAGTTTGAAAATTATTCAAACTTTGAAGAGGCTTTTAAAAAAATCCTCAAATATCCTTTTATAGTTTTTTCATATTCTTGTTGCTTGGTATCAAGACTTTGATTCGCCATGAATTTTAATTGCGACTGGACAGTTTTATTTTTATTATAAAGTTTTTTTTTTTTTTTTGTCAAGAAAGCAAAAATTAGGCCAATAGCCCGTTTGCTGAAAATGTTTTTCCCACAAAAAATCAGATCAAATAGCTGTAGTCACTTATAAACTACATTCGTTTAAGGACGTGGAAGGGTCTAACTACCAATTGGAAATAGAAATATATACAATTAGTCACTTATTTTGCTTCAAATTCAATTAAAAATTGAATGAGGTCGACAGGAGTTGTAATATATTTTGTCAGGGATATATCTCTTGATTTTAGCAGGAATTGCCAACTATTCTCGTAATCAGTGCAGTCAAACCAGGACCAAGCCCAACACGCGCAAGAACGGAAACCCTTTTCGAAGAATCTTCCTATAAAACCAGAAAAAAAAGGCGAGTAAAGGATCTTGTTCTGAACACTTCATCTGTTGAATTACGTTTTGCTGCAGAGATGTCTGCACAATCTTTGGTTGAAGAACGAAATCGATAAGATCTTTTCAAGCTCTAGCTTTATGCATGGATTTACGAATTTCCGATAGAAAATACGGTATAGTTTGCATAAGGACTGCTTTCCTAGCTTCTATTCATTTACTTTTACGAAAAATTCCCTACTTTCTAATAATATTATCGCTGGTGAAGTTAGCGCTTGGATAAATTTACAAGAACTCCTGCAACTAACAGTAAAGAGCGTATTAAAGATTACAAGTTTGAAAAAGGGCAATGAGTTCAAACTTAAATGTAAATGGGGATTCGATAACAGTTTCGGTCATAACGATTATAAACAAATGTTTAAAAATGCATCAAGCTCTGATAAATATCATTTTTTAATAGCTATGGTGACTCTGAAATTGGTAGAAGTGAGAAATGGAAATGTTGCTTGAAGGCAAATCTGCGTTCATCGTCGACCATTTATTGCAAACCCATAAAAATAATTTTCAAAAAAGGAACTGCAGATCTAATGCGTGACGAGAAAAAGTCAATGAAAGATAAAATTTGGCACCTCCAAACCATTGAAATTAAATTTGAAAGCGATCCAGTTTACACGGTTAGTTTTGAAATGTTCACAATGCTGGATGGTAGTGTTAATAAAAGCTATAAAAATAAAACCAACATTTTATCTGGAACAAACGCCATGGAGACGCAAATTAAATTCAGTCCATCTGATGATGAGCAATATCGCCTCTAATCTCAGCAATAATATAAGATAGTATGGGCTGATCTGCCCATAAAGTAGGTGCCTACTTTTGAAATAAAAAATATTTGAAAAAATAAGCATTTTACTCTAATACAAACAAAAAAAAAAAAAAAAAAAAAAAAAAAAAGAAATACTACATATTTTCTTCATTAACACAAACACATCCCAAAGTAGCTGGAAACGCAACATTTACGCTAGTGTTAAAAACTTGCACCCCGAATTTCATATTGCTACAATAGGGGAAAAAAAAAACTCTTTTTTTACGATTATCTTGCCATAACTTTTTATAGGTGCATTTCCGGACCCATGTTTACAGGACATTTTTTGTTCAGCGTATAATTTTCTATAAGATTTTAAGGGTTTGAGAATTTTTTACACCCTCACTCTATGTTCAAAGCACTGTGCACCGTCTCAATCCTTTAACATTCGTATAGCAAACGTTATTAAGTTGCCCAATTTTTGTTTTGATTACCAATTTTTAAATAAAAATTTGCGAGGTACACTAAACTGTTTTTAAATTAATTTTTTCCCTTAAACCATTAACTCACCAAATATTTAACCAAAGATATCTGTAGACTTTTTACAGCCATTACTATCTAAAACACTTTATTCGCGCCAACAAAGACAGTTCAAGCACCCAAAACTTATAAGGATGTATGTGCTGCCATCTGCCGGTTTGTTATGTGAGCGACTTGTTTTCACCGTAAACCGACAGATAGCATCATTTCCTATGTATTTAAAAATGGCAGTACATCTTATATTTCGATTTATTCCGATATACGACATTTTTGAATTATTGTGATTTGCTAAAACTTCAATAAAGAAAAACTAACATAAGGACCCAAAAAACAAACAATAACAAGAAAAACTGAAGTCATTTTTGGATTAAGTGCAAAAAAGATACGGAGGTTCATTAACAGAACTTTATAAACATGTAATAACCGGAAAAATCCAAGGCTAGTTATCACTTCCTCCTTTCTACACGTCTAGAGGAGGGGCACAACCATGGGCAAGACAACTGAGAGCTAAACCAGGCAGCCTGTCAAATATCCTTATATAAAAGGTTTCTTTTTAAAAATAGTTTTTGATCTAATTCATTATAAACTGAATTTCCTGGAATCAATGGCCATCAGAATAAATTTTAGGAATGATTTTAATCCACTCAAGGGGTCAGGATGGATGATTTCCAACTGTTTTACAGTTGTTGTTATTGTTCTAAAGTTTGAGTTAGTTGAAGTGCTGATAATATCGCCATCCACAATCCATTTGTTAAAATTCTTCAACTTTTTTTAATATGGTTGATCCCTCATATTTATACCTATAACATTAATAATTTTGCTTTCTACATAATACTAGCCTAAATTGACAAGATTTTTCATAATAATATAAATAATTATACATATTTTTAATATCATGAAATAGAAGTTCATACTTAAAAACAATAATGATTCTTACAGTTATGTCCATATAGCAGTCAATGGTAGATAAAAAGTTCGTTTGGATATTTTAAACATTTATTTATTACAAGTTTGATTAAATTTTGAATATATTTTAAATTTAAATAGAATAGTAAGTCCATTTTAAAATTCATTCAGATGTTCAAGAATTATTAATTAAAACCTAAAGAGTCCCAGAAACTTTCTTCTCCGAATTCATCAACAGTTGTCAGCTGAAAATTGCTAGGACCTTTTATATCTGTAAAGACAATCTTTGGCAGCTTTTGATTTACAGACTCCCAGTTCTCTCCTAACGATCTGTAATCAAATATTAATATCAGACAATTTTCAGGATATATTAGCACCACTCAGACTTGCTGAATCAGCTAAACATACCCATTTCTTAAAAAGGATGCAAATACATCAAGCAGTTTTTTTGACATTTCTAAATCAGATTCAGTCTCTATAAAGTTAACATTTAAAAGTCCTAAAGTGTACATGATATCATCACCATGACTGACACCTGCAAAATAATGTTAAAATTTGAGTAATCATATCACTTAAACAAGTATATATGTACTACACTTTTAACTATAAGTTAGCAGATAATTTAATGAAGTAGTGTATTATCTATTATGTATTATTGTTATAGTTATCATAAAAAGTATATAAGTGGGGGAAAAAAAACCCAGAGAACTAAAAGGAATAATAAAAAAAAAAAACATTTGTGCTAAGATGTGAAGATGTGCTATCCAACAAAATTATTGATCTATTAAGAAGCCAGTATGATGTGTACATATGCCAAATCGTCAATGAAGGGGTGATCTCGAACCCAATAAAGACTGGGTGAAGCAGGGCAATCCTATCACCAAATTTGTTTAATATTATAATTGACAGCATTATGTGAGCAACACTTGCAAGAAGAAAAAACAAAATCCAGTGGGGATTCAGGGAATGATTGGAGAATCTTGACTTTGCAGAAGATCTCTGTCTGATAGTGCAGAGGTTCAATGATTTATGGCCCAAGTTGGACACTCTTTGCTGAATTACAGGCCGAGTAGGTCTATAGATCAATGTCAAGAAGACAAAAGAGACGAGAACCAATAAGAGATGTCGAGAATCCCTTTTCCTGATGGGTTACTTGGTAGAATGAGTTGATACAGTTGTCAACCTAGGAAGCGTGGAACAAAGAAATGTGGCACAGAAGAAGATGTGAAAAGCTGTATAAGAAAAGACCAATAGAGTATATATTCAGCTTTATTCAGTTTGGAAGAAGAGAAACCTCTCCATAAACGCAAAAATATGTCTTTTCAACACAAATATAAAATCAGTCTTGTTATATTGCAGTGGAAAGTAATGGAGAATATCATCTGTTCATTACTGACCTTCCTTGATAGATGCCTGCACAGAATGGCATCAACTGGGAATTTGGTGAACAGAATGCATATCAAATGAAGAACTAGGGAGAACAACCAATCAGCTTCCAATCTGCTTAGAAATAAAAATGCAGAAATGGAATTGGATAGGGCGTAGGCTGAAAAAGAGGAATGGCAGACTCAGAGAGACATGGTGGAAGTCTGCAGAAAGGGAATAGGGGGGGTTGATAAATCATGGGAAGAAATAAGGAGGATTGGTTGGAAATCACTCGTGGGTGCCCTATGCTCCAATAGTTAAGTAATAAATAATAGGTTTGTTTGTTTGTAATAACCGATGGCTAATCGGACGATGCTACAGTGGGAGACCTAAATTTTGCCAATCCAGGTATAATTAGGATAGGGATCTTTAACGAGTACCTGACATCGCACAGGCTCGGGACCCCCATTTTACGTCCCTTCCAAAGGACGGCATAGCTAAGGATTTTTTACTCTCTTTTAAAAAATCCTAAGGTAATCTGCCGGGCTGTGAACCCGCGATCTTGGGTTTAGTAGGTTGCTATGCTAACCATTACACCACAGGTGATCCCAATAAATAATAGGTAATAATTATGCTGTTTAGGAAAAAAAAAAAAAATGTGCCCTGGTTACTAAAAGTAGTAGGGGAAGTGTGTAGCCTAATGTCAAAAAAATGTTTTACCTGTGTTACCCTAGCAACCGGTTAAACAGAAAGATTATAGGTTTTAATCCACCAGTGGTAAGATGGTATTAGTTGTTCAAGTAATTAATATCTTCTTCATTAAACCCTTCGTGCCTTTCAGTGTCAAATGGCATCAAACCACAATTTACATCTTATTCTGTCTCCTACAATGATCTTCAGCTATTGCATGGTCTTCTTTTAGCCTAACCCAACATGAATATGTAGGTTTCATCGCCAAGATAAGATCCCTAAGTCTAGGTCTGTACCTACTTACCTGACTTCCATAAATTTTTGTGGCTCTTAGTTAAGGCTCACTCCAGTCATATGCCCATAATCTTTTTAGCAGTCTCTTTTCAAGTATATTATCGAGATAGGCAAAAATGAACTTATCAGGCTTGTTACCCCACGAGTACAAGTACCAATAATGCATAAATAAAAAATATACCTGAGTCCATTGTAATATTAAGAAATTCAGTGATTGAATGTTTCCCTCTATATGAAAATCTGTACACATAAACAGGTGAGGTATATGATGAACCTGACAGTCTGGAAATCTTACTAATGCCAGATGTGAATTCGCGATCTCCAATCATCTGCAACAATTAATCATTGGAACATATATAGTACACAAAATCAATTTAACAATTGAAACAATCAATTGAAGTTCATTAAAAAGGTAGAATTCTTTATAGGTTAAATCATAAATTTTACTTTTAAACGTAACAATACATAATAACTATTTATGTAAAGTTTTGGTAATATACATTATATTATTTATCTTTTTAAATGAATTTAAGTATTTATTTCTTTTTGATACAGAAAATAATGATAATAAAGAATATATTATTCTTAAACTTATTCAAAACATATTCCAATATTTCCTTAAATCCCAGTTGGATGCCGCCAATATGAGTGATAATTAAAAGTCACGTTAATCAAACTGAGCATATCCGATGCCAATGAATTTGCTTCAATAAGTATATGATTTTATACATTTAAATTTGTTTTTGTTTTTGACATTTGTTTCCCTAACAACTGTTTTTTTTTCTTATATAAGTATGTATATATGCCACTGTATAGATTAATAGGTATGCACAGATATGTGTGAACACCTATATCTACATAAATGGAAGTAGATGTGTGAGAATATGTTTTTATGTATCTGTAAATATTTTGTCTTATCAACATTCAAGTAGTTCTTAAATTTTTTTCTATATATTTTTCGTTTCTATTCTATATTTTTATTTTATTTTATTGATTTCTTTTATATATTTCTTTATTTTTCTCAAACACATTGTAATTATCATATAAGCATATAATTATTACATCATCATATTCTTCTTATTATTTTTTTCATAAAAATTATACTTTCAATTGTACATACATATATCATCTTTTGTACATGTTATTATCTTTGTTTGAAATTAAGATAGGCCGACTGTTGTGCAACCTTATTATACATGTTTATTATTCTTAGGGGACAATATGTCCCAGAATAAAGATTTTTTTTTTTTTTTATTTCATTTCATTATTAAGGCAAGAGTTGTAGCCAGTAACAGATGTTTTTTCGCTCTTCAAAAGCTGTTAAAGTTCGAGTCCGAGGGCAAAGACCATCGTGAAAGAATATTATGAGTATTGGAAAGAAAAGTGCAAAGAAGAATTTATGGCCCTATCTGTGAGAATGAAAACTGGGGGATAAGAAAAAAAATAAAACTGGAAGAAATTTTTGAAGAACTAGATCGGGTGTCTTGTGCAAAATAACCAATTGAAATGACTGGGACAATTGGAACAGATGCTGGCAGACAGGATACCCAAGAAATATATGCAAGGAAGACTTGGAAGAAGAAGAATGAAAGGCTGCCCACTTTTGAGATGTGGAATGTTGATTAGAGAAATAGGATTCAGAGGGTGGAGGAGGCTTGCCCAGGATAGGGAGGAGTAGAGTAAGATTGTAAAGGCCCATGCAGGGCTGCAGCTCCAGGGAGTTACTAAGTTAGTTAAGCATTGGTGAATAAATTAGAAAATTTAATATTAAGAAAATCAAATCAACATTTTTTAAGATATTAATTTTATTTCTTCTCCTGGACATAGTTAAATTAAAATGGAAAAAGTTGGTTGACCATTTATCCTACAACCAGTTGCTATGTACAGGAGTGAGAAATGGACCTTGAAACTACAAAAGGGAAAAGTATTAAATATGTGTGAAAGGAAAGTCCTATGAAAAATATATGGTCCAACTAAATATGGGCTGAATCTTTGGCAAATAAAGAAGAATGAACTGTAGACTCTGTATGCAGCTCCAGATACTGTAACCAATATAAAAAGAGGCAGAATAAGATGGCTAAGGCATTCACAAACAATGGAAGCTAGCAGGCTCCCTAAGATGATGTTGGATGGGCACCTGGGTTAAAAGAGAAGGAGAGGAAGGCCTCGACATCGTTGGCTTGGAGATGTTGAGGATGATCTTCAGACTCTGGGTGTGAGAGGATTGAGAGGGACAGCCGAAGAAAAGTCTGAATAGCAGAGGATTGTAGAGGAGGCCAGGGTTCTGCAAGGACCATAAGCACCATAAGATGATGATGATGTTTCTTATCTTTTCTTGATGAAGGCTTATAAAGTAAGCTGATACATTGGCACAATAAATTAATCACATTAATAATCACATATTACTGTATTTCTAATAACTGCACCACCACCAGTTTTCTCTAAATTATATTTATTAATAACAATAATAAACCTCACTAACTTTTGCAAGATTTTTGTGTCCTTCTGGAGTATCATTAATTTCATATTTTTCTTTTATTCTCTTTGCAATTTCTGTCTTTTTGTCATTTGGAGCAGAGTAATTATAATCCAAAACATAAGGTAAGAGTTCATCCCAGCGGTTTATCATCTCAGTAAACATACCAGGTTTACTTAAAATCACTTAAAAGAAAAATACAGTTAAAATATTTATTCTTGTAAAGCAAAACATAATAATAAGTAAATAATAATTCATTGTTTAAATAAAAACAAAAAACAATGGTTTTGATAAATATGTGTATAAAGTTTCAACATAAAAAAAACAAAACAGTAATATGTTTAATTTAAAAATGTAAGCCATACTTCCTGCTCCACTCAACCCTTCATCATGGGTGAAGGAAATAATAGTTGGAACATCTGAACCACGTTTATGTTTTATGATGTTCACTGGTAAATCAGAGATAAAAGCAGTTTTACTGGGTTGTTCGACTACTGGACCAAACGATGCTGAAGGGAACATATCTCGCCAATACTGAAAGTAAATTTTATATATTAGTGCAGAAAATATTAGAAAAGGAATTCTCAAAATGTTGGTATTAGATTGATTAGTTATTGGTAAATACCAAGAATTTTTTTGAAAGAGAAACAACATGTTCAGCTGGTCTATTTCTCAAACAGTCAATCATAACCTGTGAGTCATTTACAGGGCAACCAAGATCAGTTGCGATCACTATTGTTTTTTCTTTTGAATTTCTAGCAAATGCCCATGGATTCACTGCTACCCCACTCATACAAATAGCTCTATGGAATAAACCTAGGAAATGATGTATTTTAAATATTAATTTTAATTCTATCATCAATTATAAATTTAAATGGATTTCATAATTACCTTTACTAAGCGGAGACAGTAAGTGGTAATGACAACTCGCTCCTCCTGCAGACTGCCCACCGATGGTCACACTATTTGGATTGCCACCAAATGCTGCTATGTTCTTTTGGATCCACTTCAAAGCTAGAACTTGATCCTTTAAACCATTATTTCCTGGGACAACACTATCTTCAGTGCTAAGAAAACCTAAAAACCAATTATTCTAATTGTAATAATTATTAAAAATAGTTAATTATGTATTGAAGCCCAATAGACCTTTAACAATGTCTCACTAACAAAGAACAATATACTTTCAACTTGTGTTTCATAATTTTATCATTTATTTAAACAAATTTATTAAATTATTTCCAAGTATTTGTTTTATCTTCCCCGTTTAGAGCAGAAAGGATGATTTGTACAAATTAATTAAATTTTGAGCTTTTCTTTTAATATTATTAGTGATAAAATTGAAATTAAATATGGACTGGAGAATAATGATTCCTATTTCAGAGAATGTTTCATCCAAACAATAAACCTCAAACACAAGGTAAATGGACACATTTTAATTTCATTCTCCCCTAATCTTACTGATCTCAATTTTTCCACAGTCAAACAATTCATTCAGTCGCAAACAAAGTCATTTTTCTTATCAACTGCTATATCTGAAAACCCAAAAGTCCAAGAAATAGTAAAAAAAACAACAACAAAAACCTGTACCACGTACAACCCATGAAGGGTCTCAGGTTCAGTACTTGGGTAGGCTGTACTAGAGGAAATAGTAAACTACAAAAAAAAAAAAACACAAAACAGAAAAAATCTGTTCAGAAGAAGTTCTGATTTGCAATTATCAACACGTGGTTCCCTAGGTATTTTTAACCCTTTGCACTCCCAAGCGGCAAACCCAATGCCTGGCACAAAACTCATATGCCGGGTATGAGCCAGCAATTCTTTTTTTGGCTTTCACTCAGGTGGCTGGGACTATTTTCCTCCCCCAGCACTGAGATCGTTTTTTTATACTTTTCTGTAGCATGATACTCAATATTTTTTTTAAATGTATAAATAATATATATATATACACACATATATATAATGTTTAAACTTTTTTTTATTACTTCAAGTAGAATAATATAATGCAAACAAAAACAATTTTAAAAAAATCAATAAAACAATATTATTTGCAAGAGAGGATTTTGAAAAAAATAATGCTGGTCTTTACCCGGCTTATGAGTCCTGTGTCAGACAAGTGGAACTTATAATCTAAGTGAAATTGCATTTTTATTTTGTTGGATCATAACCAGCTTATGAGTGCAAAGGGTTAAGAAGCTAAATTTGCATAAACTGGGACCTACATTTATTCAAACTTTAAAGCTGATACAAAGCCTAGCAGCATTATTAAAAATCATTTAATTATCTTCCTGGTCATTATTGGGCACTACAATTGCAGGGTATATTTACCTTAAAAATTTAATTTTTGTCTACATTTCTAAAACAATTAATTCTTTTTCTCAGGTTTTCCCCTAGTTTTCATAAACATTTTTTGTCCATAACTCTAACATTTATAAATCCCTTATAAACAACAAAATAGCGAACCTTTATTTATTTATTTTTTATTATATTTTTTTAATGTCTCCATTTTTTTTAGTCATGTTATAGTCCCCAGTTTCAGTAAAATTAATTTGTAAAAAAAATTTTGTCATTGTAGTCCCAAGAAAAATAAGATGGATATTTTTCTAAATAGCCGGTTCAATTTTTGTGAAATTTTAGTTCATAATTTTTTTTATAACTAGTGTAAAGTTTGTTACATACAATAAGGAAGAGTGGGATCATGATAAAAAAAAAAAAAAAAAAAAAAAAGTTACTTCTGGTATTTATAACTAATGAATAATAGCATATGATTTTGGTGATTTTGTGGCACAAATTTTTCTTTGTAGTTTGAGTTCAATTGATTTCTTTATGGTTTAAATGGTTTCCTATAATAATATAAAGTAAGGGATTGTTCCAAAAAAAAAAAAAAAATCCTTTTAAAAACGCTGTCTATTTCAGAGATGGAATGTGGGTTCTCAGTTTTATTGTTAAGAACTTTAAGGTGTTAGCCTACTGTGTATCATGACAAATATTTTATACTGTTAATTTAAAAAGGTATAATGTTGATATATATCAGTAAGGTTAAAAAAAAAAAATTAATTCAGTTATCAGATGAACAAAAGATAAAATAATGCTAACTACGATCCTTAAAATGGCAAACCTTTAGTTAAAATTATAAAAACATATTTTAAAAAATAAAATAAAATAATTTAGACTAAGACTGGGCAGATGGACCTGCCTGAGGGTTGGTTAAAGGAGGTTTGGCAACATTGCTCCCCCTCCTCTTGTGAGCCAGATGCCTTTAGCTTTCAACCAAACTGTAATAATTATTTGTTGCCTTTCTGGAAAAATATATGACAGTATTTTTATATTGATCATATTACCTAAGGGACCAAGCCTGTAGTTTAATGTCACAAGAACTACATCCTTTTGAAGAAGAATAGAGGGTCCATGAAATCCAGATTTTCCAATGATGAAAGCCCCACCATGAATGTACACTAGTACATCAAGAAGTATAGGTTTTGTTGTATTTTCATCAGGTAACTGTAAAGAGAAAAAAAAGGTACAACCATAACCATCATTTTCAAGATTTTTTTTAATACTTGAGAGATAGTAAAATACACAAAATTAAAATATTTTAAAATTAAATTATATTGATTCATTGGATTTATTTTTATTTCGAAGGTTTTCGAACAAGTTCAATACTCTTATGTTGGATACCACAGCTTGATAAAGCTTTTACTCAAATGGCAATGCTTCAAATATATTAGATGGTGCATACTATGTTCAAAATAATGTAGGTACAAAACAAGTCAAATAATACACTGATACGTTAAAATACCTGTTTATTTTGGCTTATTCAAAGACTTGGGCCTTCTCAGTATTAAAAATGAAACATTACTATACTTACATCCCAAAATATATTAACAAGAAATTTTTTCATTTTTTTTTTTTTTAACATTTCCTACAGAAGCTACTGCTCATTTTAGTCAGGTTTTCTAATTGAAGGCATTCTGTGTGTTTCGCTTTGACCATATAAAACCTTTATTTTCCTTGAAATAAGCCAGGGTAAAATATCTGCACATATTAAAAAAATATAACATCTTAATAAGAGAAAATAAACATGGATCTGTACCTGTGGTGTATAGACATTTAAGTATAGACAGTCTTCTGATCCAAACAAACTTTTAGTTAGAAATAAGTCGAGCTGTAGACAAGAGGGTGGCTCCCGTGTGGCATTGAATATACCTAACCAGGGGCTTGCTGGAATAGGTTCCTAAGAGAAAAGTATTTAATATTTTGTTCTTGCAATAACTTAATTATAAATATCAGAAATTACGATAGTAAAATTAAATTTATATTATAAAAAAAAAAAAAAAAAAATTAATATATAATAACAAATCATATCCTGGTCATCTGACTTACTTTAAATCTGTGCTTCCCTGCTGGTGGCTTTGCATATGGGATACCTTCGAAACTGGCTATTAGTCGATTGCTCACTGTTTTTGTATATAGTCCTCTTACTATACCTTGTTCTACTGTTACTTCTGGTCGACCAGATGCTTTGGCTAAACATATATTACAAAATAAGAAAAAACAACTGAATGTTAAGAGAACGTCCATCTTTAATATTTTCTTTTTTACTATAATCAATAAACTTCTAAATAAACTTGAAACAATTTTATGAAAATAAAATTATAAGAAAAAAGAAATTTTTGGAGTATTTGATAAATTTATTACACCAATGATAAATTATTATTTTCACTGTACTAGATTCAATAAAATTAACTCGGTGTCTTTACAAAAATCTAATGTTTGTTTTGATCTGACCAGTGAAGGTAAAGACAGTGAGGGATTAGTGATTTCTCCCCTCCATTCTTTTGCTCAAGGTCATTTAGAGGGCATCTCCCTCAACAGTTTTTTTTTTTTTAGTGTGGAAATTCATAAGCTAACATTATCTTTTCCCAAATCAATTAGAATACATGAGCTGTTCTTGATAAAAGTATTAATATTAAATTCAGATAATAATATTGTGATCCATACATAATATTAGTTAATAAATACAATGTTTTAGTTTCATAATTTCGATCAATCAATTCGATGGTAGGGCGTTCTTCAAGGTTAAGATATAATTAAATTCAGGTTGAATGCTCTATAATAACCTCTGTGTCAGGTGATCATTTATCTTACTTTAGAAAGTGGATTATATTATTGATATATCTGTCTCTTGATTATTATTATTATTTAACCTCTAGATTATTATTAAAATTAGTATAAAATATAATTTTTTTTCTAATTAATAATAATCAATGAATCCAGAATTAAATTTTATTAAGTAATTGAAAGGATTATTTTTCCGAAGAGTAAATATGAAATATGTTTTTGAATATGAGTATTGAAAAAGTTTTCTGAGTGGATTCAAAGAAAAAGAAACTCTCGAAACTTTGCGTGATAAAAGTCATTAAAGTACACGCAATATATTAACCAAAGCCCACATATATACAACATATTAAAATTTCATAAACTTTAGACGTTTAGTCTTCTGGGAGAAGCTTTTCTTTGCGATTTCATTCCACGTGAATGGATTTAGATTAAATAAATAATGAGTTCAAATAAATTTATCTAGCGATCCATCAGCGTTCTCAGAAGTGGACTATTTTGCAATAGAGGTAGTGCATATTCTCTTTGATAAAGAAATAGATGAGTGATTTCAAAATTTCGGTACAATTAAAGTCACAAAGCTATTTTGAAAATTGTACTGAACATAAAATTTAAATTTTAGTTTACATGGCCAGGTACCCATTGTACCATTATGGACTCCCAACAATAATGATATATCTACATACATAAACGGATTAATTGACGTTTATGTATAGCAATTACTAACTCCCTAGGTTGTCACAACTTGAAAATGCTTGCATTTCGAAAATATTTAAGGCCTTCTCTTACGCTTATTTTATAGTTTGAAAATATGAAGGGGTATTGTTTTCTATTTTTTATCCCAAAATAATTAAGCCTTCTTAGCACCATATACATTAACATGAAGTAGTGTCACAACCCTCTAGCTCACTCCCTAAATTATTTTTGAAAATCCCTCCATCGCTCTCTAAAATGAAAATTTGAGGGGTGTTTTGTATAGGGCAACACTATTTCTAGTAGAACTGACTACTGCGATCTGTTTCAAGACGCTGAGTTCATTGGTAGATAAGTGGAGGTGCATTGACTCCTCTCGGTAAGTACCGTATTTTAATTCATCCTCACTCCCTAAGGTGTAGCAGTCCATTGAAAACATTACATTTTTTTTTGAGATTCAAGATTAATTCAAAGCACTCCTGAACTCACTCCCTACAACTCCCTCCCTACAACTGAGTGAGGATATCGTGTTATATTTGAACTTAAATTGCTTTAGCGTTTATCTGCTTTTATAAAAATAAATTTCTTGATTTCTCCCTCTCATACCATGAAATGCGGGAACTTTCTAGGCATCCAGCACAGCCGGACCATCAACATCAGCCCAAGAGGAACCAACGAAATCAATTATTGCTGCTCGTTAATTGTTTTATTTTTAAACGTATTTGCATAAAGTGAAAAATTCAATTTTTATTCATTTTCAATAGAAATCAACCATTCCTTTAATCAAAACAAATCTAATTTAATACTTTGTTACCATTATCAACTTCGTAACTATATCCAACTGCTAAGCAATTCATCTGTCTATATCATAATTAATCTCTTTGTTTCTTACCAAATTTTAAATTTCTCATTAAACCGTAAATATTCCACTTAGAAAAAAAGAGTAAAAAAACAAAATAAAATCAACAACGATAAAATTAGGATGTTAAAGAAAGATTTAGTTCAGCGTGCCACCACAATCTTATCATATATAACCACCATTCACATCCATGGAGATGACTCATTGCTTCTTTTTTTAACTGTTATTTCGAGTGAACCTAGTAGTATCTACATATTAATACAGCTTAACTAAATTCTACATCGATGGAATTAGGTGTGAAAAAATAAATAGACCAACCATTTTTTGAACCTTTGGAATAATGATAAAACTTGTCAAAGGGATAACTTAACGAACTGGTTAGTGGAAAATGTAGACTCTTCTATTAAAAACGCGGGTTATTAGGAGACACAGGCACATTCATGGAAAAAGAAAGTACAGTGTTATCAAATCTAGATAGAAATAGGTTATCTTAATCTAGAGAACACAGGGTTATCAAACAACCTTTTGCACTGATATTTTCTCATTAAGATATCTTAAGAAAAAATACCCCCTGTCAAATACTGGTTCCACTCCTAATTATTAAAAAAAATTTCAATCGCCTCAGAGACAAAAACAAAAATGATTGAAAGAGCATAAATAATAAAACAGGTAATTTTCAATTATTACAGCCTTGTCAATCACTTAGTTCATAGACATTAACTTAAATTTTCCTTTGATTTCGTTTTATTTTATATGGAAAAATTAATGAAAGCAAAAGAAAGTAAAAAACAATGTAAATTATAACTTAACTCCTCAATGTGATTTTCAACTGAAGAGAGACATTTCCACGAGCACAGTGGGGCGTCTTATTAATTGGCTGTTCTTGATTCCTGTTTACTAGAATTTGGAGGAAAATAGTTAATTATCAAGAAGAGGATCTAAGCTGGGAAATGGCTCCAAATTAAAAAAGTAAAAAAAGTGGAGCTGTGTACATGCAGAACAAGAGGAATGACAGGAAGACTGTTTCATCCAGTTTTAATTAATTCTGGAATGTAATATTGAAGAGAGTATATTATTGGATGTAACACTGATTGTATAGAAATTTTCAGTTTCAAACTAAGTACAGAAGATCAAATGATAAGATGGAAGTGTAAGCAATGAAAGAGATTAACACAACCGGAGTTACAGGAAAAGGAGTAAAAGTTTTTACTAGTGACAACAGAGCTTCCAAGAAATTTTTCTAAGGATTGCTTATAAACACTGGTCTCTAAGCAATCCATCATCTCACCAATAAAAAAAGAAGAATGGATGAGACAGTAAGTAGCAGAAATAGTAATAAGTAGTTTCGAAAGACAATTCTTCAGAACAAAACAGAATTTGATCAAGAAATTATTATTAAAAAAAAAAAAAAAAAAAAAAAAAAAAAAAAAACGAGAGAAAATAGGATTGATGAATTAATTGCCACTTCTATTGGAATCATTTTATTAGAAAACTAGTTCCGAATTCTAAACATTCATCTTCAGTTCTAAAACATACAAAATTTTCAACACATCAGCACTATGTTACATGGGTTATAAATACTAAAGTTTTCAAAAATGTAAGATAAGAAATCAAATATTGGTAATCATCTGAGGATATCTAACAGATATCTGAAATACATCCATTGTGGAAGGAAAAAGGGACAGGTAGGTTAAATTTTTAGGATTATTACCTTGGGATTTCCCCTTTGACTCATTGGATTTTTCCGTTCCTATTGAAAGCTTTTCCCAGATAAGCATTTCCAATAGCCTCATTTTAAATTTGTTTCCAATAGAAACGGAAAAATCCAATGAGACATAGGTGAAATCCCAAGGTAAAAATCCTAAACATTTCCAGTAGAAGTGGCAATTAATTCATCAATCCTAATTGTATGGATCCTTCTATAACATCATGCGTACCTCAAGTAAAAGAATAAATGAATAAAAGAAGTTTTACCGTATAAACATTTTCTGGAAAGATTGGATAATATATTAAGAGCAAACAAAGTCTATGTTTTTTTCTGTTTATTTCTTTACGTAATTAAAAGAATTATTCTTAATATCAATTTAACAAAATATCTATGTAAGAACATCAATCCGAGGGTGGTCTGAAAAGTTTCCGGCCTAAAAAAGATACAAGACATTTTTCTGAATTTTTGTATTACTGTTACATAACAATTGCGCGTCCAAAATGGCTGAAACTTTGGTGAGTAACTGTCAACAGATGAACAATGAGTTCACTAGACTTTTAACTTACGAGTGTTGCCATCTTCAAGTTGAGGTCGGAAACTTTTCAGACCTGGGAATGTCCTCTAATGGTAATCTGAGCGCTGGCTGAGGGCACCTGGCAAGTGAGAGGAGAGGGAGCAACGTTGACAAAGCTCCTTTACCCAACCCTCACACGAGTCCATCCGGTTTTTGTTGAGACCCTGCTTTAAATTATATTGTGTTTGTTTGGTTTTATTTTTTTTAAATATGTTTTTACAATTTTAACGGCAGCTTAGCCATCATAATTATTTTAGCATCGTATTCATATCATAACAATTAGCATTATTTTATCTTTTGTTGATCTAATAACTAAATTTTAAATATTTTGGTCCTCAATCTCAAACTAAGGTATTTTCTTCTTCTTAATTTTCATTAAATGGTTTTTTAATATAGACAGAAAAGGTATCATAAGCAAGAGGATGTTTGGTTTTTTTCTTTTCATTATTGTTCTTCTTAAGGGACTCAGTCCCAGAAGTTTTTTTTTGCTGTATTTTATTTTAAGTAATCCAATTAAATAAAATAAAAAATGTGTCAATGCTGTTCAAAAATAAATTGTGGAAACACTGTCATAATTTATCACTTTAGTTTTTTATTTATTTTCATATTACCAATATATTTACATATTAAATATTTTCAAAAATAATTTTAAAAAACAAAGAACATTATTCAGGGGGAAGGGGGAAAACTTCATCATCTTCACTCATCTCAACGTCACTGATCTCGTTAAAGTCACTGCTGCTACTGTATTCTGAAACGTGGATTGTCATTTCTTCAATTTTTTCTGCAATAATACCATCTTATTCAGCTTGTGATTTAATTATCTGCCATGTATGTTTCACAACATCCGACCATTTCCTGATGTATGGAGCCGTTGATATCCTTCAGCTGTCTTCATTTTTCCTTTGCCAATCTCAAAAGTGTCCTTTTTAAAACATTAGCCTTACTGAAAGGAATAGCGGGAGCGTCGAGTGCTTTCTCCTTCTCTAAATATTTTCGGACACTTATCACCATTTCACGAGCTTGCGAAGTCAGCACCATACGATCTCATGTGCTGCTTTCCCCTGCCATTATATAACACAAACTTAAAAAGTAAACAAAGGCGACCTGTATGAGGGGAGAAACTGTAATGATCCTCTCCAGGCAGATGCGGAGAGAACCGGCAACCCTACTCCACTCTCATTGGCCATGACCAACCACTCCTCCCTCTCTCCACCTTTTGCCGAGTGCCATTAGCCAGCGCTCAGACTATAGTATTACAGTAATTCGCAATTGTAGGATTAGAATCCCTCCGTCGTAAACCTAAGACATCCTGTCCTACGTAATCCTTTAATGATATTCCTCTAATCCCTGTTGAATAGATCCACTACCTGGGACTCCATTTGGACAAACTTCTCACTTGGAATCCACATAAAAGACGGCGCGTCGTTATAGACTACTCCAACATTTGCTAGACAAACAATCAAAGCTTCCAATAAATTACAAGAGACATTTGCATGACAGTTATTAGACCTATATGGACATACGGAGTTGAGCTTAGGGGCTCCACTAAACCATCCAATTCTTCTCGAATGCAATCCTTACAATCCAAAATCCATCGAAAAATCCTTAATGCTTCTTACTTTGTCACGAATCAACTTATCCATAAAGACCTCAATGTTCCATATGTTGCTGATTTAGCCCAAACCAGATACCAATCCTTTCATAGTAAACTGCACTCCCACACGAATCCATTAGTCTCCCAACTTGCTTCTATTCAATACCTGATAACCCACCGAGGCGTCTGAAATGAAGATGGCCAAGAGACCTTCTAGTTAAGAACATTTTTTGAAGTGCTACTTGTGAGTAGTTCTTCACAAGTGATTTACATGTCATTATAATCATTTCCTCAAATTTACTTGATGTATTTTGATGTACAGTTTTTTTTTTTTTTTTTTTTATAATTTTTAATATAATAATAATAACCACTTTATTTGTTAAAGAAGAAGATCTTGTACAAATATTTCAAAATATAAAGGATGAAGTACATACTTCTTATGAGTAGCTGACCGCACATCTTAGTCAAGTTTGCATTGTGAATAAAATAAAATATTACTCCTACTATATACATACTACACATTATTAGATGCTGGTATAAATGTATAATTTTATATAATTAAACATTAATAATTAGTATACTTATATACATATGTATACATGAACAAAGATAAAATAAATAGAAATACTGATATATCATATCCGTAAAGCAAATAATACTTAAATAATAACATCAGAGCAAGTAACTAGTTAATTAGTAATTTCGGGAACAGTGCATATCTTAGCAACTGATAATAAAAATAAGTAAATATAATTTTCTTTTTCAATACTGTCTATATTGAGAATGTTCTCTATATTTGCATAAGGAGGTGAATCAGTTACATATTGCTGCAGATATCTCTTCCTATATACGGTGGATGACGGGCACAGGAGAAGAAGATGACGAAGGCTATTAGATACATGTTGCTTACAGGCACTGCAAATTTCTTCATCTTGAATAGTGTAGGATGTATTTTTTAAATATATATTTACAGCGTGTGGGTTTAAAATTCTTAAACGGCTGACAACTCGTGTTTTGTGGATGCAGGTGTTAAATGTTAAATACTCTTCTGGAGAAAAATCGAGTCGGCTGATAGTTCTGTAGACGGGTTTAGTATTTGAATTTAGAGCTCTATTAATGTCCAGAGACAGTAAATGATTTTCTATTTTTTCTATGATATTCTTATTGTGGTATTGCAGTTCCGATCTGTAGATATCGTTAAGTTCATTGAGGGTGTTAGTTGATGTGGCTATATGATGAACTTGTAAGACCCAGTTAAAATCGATGTCAACTTCTTGCATTCTTCTTAGTCTATTGAAGCACATTCGTGGATACCTGTTCTCTAGCAGCGTTGAGAGCCTTGTCCAAAAGTTAATTACTTTTTCATGACCATCATTTTCAGAGGGCGACGACCAGTCTTAAGTCTAACTATATAATTCGGAACACTTTTTGGCCAGAGGAAAAGATTTTTAAGAGATTTTAACTGGCTGACTTCGAGTGCTTCTAAATACCTGAGGCTCCATATCTCAGCAGCGTACAGCAATGTAGTCGAAACCATTGAATCGAACAATGTCATTTTAGTTTTCAAGGAATCACTCTTCCCTTTTCTAAGGCTTTCTGAAACCCTGCCACTCACCACGGATGCTCTTTGAATAAAATGTTTTGTTGCTTTATGGAATTTTCCAGAGGATGAGAATGGTACCCCTAAATAAGTATAGTTGATGGTATATTCCAGTCGAGAGTTCTGCCAATAGAGAGGTTTCAGAGTCTTGATTTTGGGAGACTTATGGAATACAACTACTTTGGATTTTTCTGGATTTAGTGTTAGGTCGTTGATTCCGCAGTATTCTTCAAGTATCCTCAATTTCTTTTGTGCGCCTTGCCATGTAGCGTCAAGAAGAACAATGTCATCTGCAAGCAACAGCATTATTACTTCATGGTTTTGGTCTATGGAGATACCTTTAGCCTCTTTGTCTTTGAAGTAAGCGACATCAGAAATAAATAATATAAAGAGCGCAGGACATTCCTCCTGTAAAAGCCAGATGTAACTTTTATTTCTTCAGATAAGGCCATTCCTATTTTAATCTACATTGCCGCTTCATCGTAAAGCGCTTTCAACAGTCTGTTAAATTTCCCGCTAACGCCAATATTGAACAGTTTCTTCCATAGAAGGTTATGGTTTATACAATCAAAGGCTTTTTTAAAGTCTATAAATATTCCGTACACATAGCTACCTTTCCTCCTCAGTTTAATGTTAATTAGTGTGAAAATATGATCCAAGCAACCTCTGCCAGTTCTAAACCCTGCTTGCTCCTATGCTATTATATTTTCTGATTTGGCCCAAAACATGATTCTATTAGTTAATATGCTTGTGAATAATTTAGTGATTGAGTTTACTAATGAAATCCGTCTGTAGTTATCGAGATTTTTCCAGCCCCCTTTCTTAAAAAATAAGCGCAATATAGAAGTTGCCCAACTTTTGGGTGGTTTCTCATTTCGTAGGACATTATTATTATACATATGTAGAAGATAATGTTCCCATTCCGGTGTAAGAATCTTAAAAACTTCGTTCTTTAATTTGTCTATCCAAGGAGATTTATTATTTTTACTGCGAGCTATACAGTGCTGAAGCTCTTCCAGAGAGATTTCTGTATCGAGGAAGGGATGGGTTACTGAGAAAAAATGAACTTCTTGGATAAGCGATCCACGATATAGGGCATTATAATATTCTGTCCATTCTCTCAATTCAATTTCATTCTGGTCGGGGTTAGCTGGTTTTAGCATATTCGTAATATTCCAAAATTCAATGTTATGTTATTTTTTACATTTTTTAATTCCTCTATTATTGATGTCCGGTATTCCTTTTTTTTTTTTTTTTTTTTTTGTATTTACTAGGTTTCTATAGCATTTCCTACTTTCCAAATATTTTTCTAGTCCATTTTGAGAATATCTGCTCTTTAGCCAGCCTCTATATTTTTCACGTAGTTTTCTTTTTTCATTGGCACATTCTGTATCAAACCAACGCTGGAGTGGCTGTAATCTTGGTCTGCTTAAATTATTTTTCTTTACCATTATTCCTGCATTAACCATAGCTTCGTTCACACCTTCAAGGAAATCGTTATAGAGGGCATTATTATCATCACTGCGAAAATATATTTTATTGGAGTGAGATAGGTATACAATTAAATCATTTATTTTGTTTGGATTCCAAATAGTATATTTTGCTTGTTGAGGTGGTGGGCTTTCTGCTGTATAGTTTAGATTCTTGTGATCGGTGATTTTTAAAGTATTAAAACAAGCCAGATGTTATACAGTTGTAAATATCAATAAATAGTTATAAAAAAAAAATTGAATAAAACTAGAATTATAAGAGTTTCGTCCAGAAAACTAATTTAAAGTTGATCGTGTTTCTACAAGGATTGTTTTAAAATGTCATAAGCCATGAAAATAATTCTTGTTCAGGTCATTCTCGATAATTTTCAGGAAGATCTTGGCAAAATTTGTGCCTGGGCCAACTTGAACAAATTAAAGTAAAATGCAGGGAAAACCCAGGCGATTGTTATCGGCACAAGTCACCTTCTCAGTTCAAATACCTGTTTCCCTACTTTAAACCTAATTAATGAACCGATCACCTTTTGCTCCTCCGTCAAAAACTTAGGAATCACCATAGACCATAACCTTTCTTGGAAGCCCCAAATTGCCCAAATATCTAGGAAATTAATAGGGATCCTGAAATTATTTAATCGTTGTAGTCTCTTCCTTCCCCAATTCACTAGCAAACTCCTAGTTTCCTCGCTCATCTTTCCTTAGTTTGATCATGGCTGCGTGGTGTATGGGGGCATCTCAATGGGTCTCCTAGAAAGGCTAAAACGAATTATTAATAGCTTTATCAGATTTGTTTTCGAAACCCCGTGGTGTTCCCATGTTTCTCACCTTTACACTGATTTAGCCTGGGTGCACATGAGCTGGAAAACAATCGGAACGCAAAGATTGTTTTTAATCGGATAGCCAGAGATCCATTGGCAATATAGGACCTATGCACACGGCACGCCGACAGCTATCGGACACACTCGGCATATCTCGGTAGGATCGGGGCTGCCGCTGGTCCCTTCCCCTATCTGCGTTATTTTCTATCCCCCTCGTTTCAGTAGTACGTGCGTGACATGGGGACAGTGCACAAGAAGTCTATGTGTCCGTTCTAAGTGGTGCATTTCAATGTGTTTTTGATAACATAATGATAAATTTCATTTCAAATATTTATTTAACATTATGTATGTATATTTGGATAATCTCTGAATAATATTAATAATTAGGGATTAAAAATGCAAAATATTTAATTAAAATATGCATTTATTTTTTGCGAAATATGTGATTTTCTTAAAATATTTTCAGAAATATTTAAGCATAATGGACAATTTTTAAAAATAATATATATAACAAAAGAACATTTTTACAATTTATAATAATAATTAGGAACCAGGTATCTGTTTGAGGCCACCTTTTAAATATCTCGCATCGTTAAATGGATGAAACCAATATCTTCTTTTATGATCAGTTTTATAAACGTATTCGTACACAAAGTACGAAAATAAAACCTTCTTTTTATAAATTTCAACTTTCGCTCGATCCATCTCGGAAGAAACAACACATAACACTGAAGAAGAAAGAATCCTCATCCAGTTGGAAAATTTCTCAGGTATCAAAGAGATAGGACGCCGCGTCCTATCTTGCATGTGCACAGAAACTCATATAGGTATCAAAGAGATAGAAAAAAATCTCGGCGTTCCGATTGTTTTGCAGCTCATGTGCACCCAGCCTTAGAGTGGCTCTACCTATCCACCCGCAGACTATATTTCCTAAGTTCATTCCTTTACCAAGCCATTTATAACCTCCGCCCATCCTAAATTTATAATCTTTTGAAGTTCAAATCTTCCCTCCACTCCTAATTTACAACAAGATCTCGCCCCTGTGACCTATACTCGCCTTTCCATCGAACAACATTATACCAACATTCCTTCCTATCCCGATCCACTACCCTCTGGAACACTCTCCCTCTTGAAATCAGACATGCTCATTCCTTAAGGTCATTTAAAACGCTCATTTTTCAATGTCTCCTTACATCCCAATCAGATGCCTGCCAGTATGAGTAATAATTAATATTCAAATTTGTCGAATTCAATAAATCCGATACCGATGAATTGGTTAATAACTTTCTTTTATATAAATTGAATAGTGTCCTTACTTTAATCAGTTATTTTTCCTAAACAAAGAAATAATTTCCTCACTCATTAACTTTTTTTAAGAACATTCAAAGTGCATGCTCAGGTGCCCAGAATGATACGAAGATGTGTACGTAATTTATGTGTGTAAATGTATGTGTATGTATGAATATGTATATGTATATACGAGGGTGAATCAAATATAAACGGTAATTTTCAAAATTATATTTATTGAATAATATTATACAGAAACTATACCTTCAACATTTTTCAATGTAGTCTCCTGCATTATCTACACACTTCTGCCACCGATTTGAAAGCTTGAATATTCCCTGTTTATAAAAAGACTGAGGGCGAGTTTTTAACCATTCGCGCAACTACTTTTCGACGTCTTCATTGTTTTCAAATCGTTTTCCTCCAAGATTTTTTGAGGCGCATCGTCACATGTGATGAGACGTGGGTCCACCATTACACCCCCGAATCGAAAATGGCAAGTAAGGAGTGGCGAAGGAAGGATGAAGGCTGCCCAGTGAAAGCCAAAACTCGTCTCTCAGCCGGAAAAGTTCTTGCAACAATTTTTTTTTTGACTCAAGGGGAGTTCTACTCATTGATTTTCTTCACGATCAACGAACAGTGAATGCGGCTTACTACTGCCAGGTGCTACAGTCAGCAAAAACCAGTTACCGGAACCAAAGACGAGGTGTGCCCATTAGAGATGTCATCCTTCTCCATGACAACGCAAGGCCTCACACCGCATTGTTGACAAGGGATAAATTGGAAGAAATGGGCTGGGAAACTCTCGAACACCCTCCTTACAGTCCAGACCTGTCCCCTTGTGACTATTTTTTGTTTGCGCCCCTGAAAGAATCACTTGGAGGAAAACGATTTGAAAACAATGAAGACGTCGAAAAGCACGTGCGCGAATGGTTAAAAACTCGCCCTCAGTCTTTTTATGAACAGGGAATATTCAAGCTTCCAAATCGGTGGCAGAAGTGTGTAGATAATGCAGGAGACTACATTGAAAAATGTTGAAGGTATAGTTTCTGTATAATATTATTCAATAAATATAATTTTGAAAATTACCGTTTATATTTGATTCACCCTCGTATAAGTGTATGTGCGTGAGTGTGTATATACAGTGAATATAAATGAATATCATTGTATCTGTAAATATACTCTCCAAGCAATGTACAAATAGCGATAGTCTCTTTTTTTTTTTTTACAAATTTTTTTATCACGGTTATTTATTTTATGTTCTTCTCCTTCTTATGTTGTATATTAACTAAACGTTCTTTATGCAATTTTATTTACTATTATATGTCACACGTTCTTCATATATAAAAGCGTTGTTAGCAATTAGATAAGCCAGACAACTGTACTATCAATTATACTTTGATTAACAATTCCTCCTCTTGTAAAGGTAGATAATTGGTCCATATAATTTTTAATGGAAATAAATTATCATCGCGAATTTTATCAAGAAACCATTTACTAACATCTTGACATAATCTTGAGGTAATAAATTCTGAACTTTTTTAAGATGGTATGGGTAGCGATTATCACCTTTCAAAGTTCGCCATATTGCTTGCCGCGATATTGCTAATGCAGCAGATGCTCCTCTCAGGATTGTTATTGAAGTGGCGTTGGACAAAATTTCTTCTCCGATAATCTGCTCTTATTGCTGCCTGGAATTGGTCGCCTTCATTACGTATTAAGAATGACCCAGTCTCATAGTCTATTAAAAGTTAACGAAAAGACTTGTCGATTAGGCACTCTTCTATTTGGAAATCGGCGCGCATAATCGCGCTTTAGAAGCGCTTATCTAATAAAAAAACATGTTTAGATGTCTAGGGACTAAATAATATTAAGTAGATTAATAGCTGAATTCAAAATTATGTTTAAAAACTGAAATTTGCTCCAGTAAATTAAGATTAATGTGACATTTCACAATACTTGACAAAATATTGTATTTTTCCCTTCCCCTCAGCTTTAAAACTATTGATCTGGACGAAAACATGAATAGTACCAAATTTGATTTGCTTTAACAATGTTCAAACACAAAATGTGCAACAAGTGACCGTTTCCGAGTTATTTGATAAAACAGCTTAGAACATAAGATTTCCAACCCTTTTTATCTTCCGCCAGCAAAAAACCATTTTCCAGCGATCAGGCCTTTTTAATTTTGGATTTCAAGGTTCGAAGCTAATTTCCTTGTACTACTTGTGTTTTGTTTGCAATTTTTTTTATATCTCAGAGTTGGAATTGGTAAATGTTTACTTTAAAAATCAACCTTCCTCAAATTTTAATGATCTGTAACTATTATAATATAACATTTTTTGAATTGATTAGCCATTTTTGTGTTATAGACTCATGACCAAAACTAACGTTTTGAGAAAGTTAGAAAATTTCGTTGATTTTCGACAATCGATTGCGGCTAAACACTTTAATAAAATTCATGTTAAGAACTGTATTTAAACGCACAATTTAATAGACTTTAAATTTGTAACAGACAAATTTTTCGATTGAAAGCATTTTTCCATAAGTTTCTTTTGCAAAAATCTGAAAAAAAAATTCAAAATGTTTGGGGGTTTTTTTTTGCCTAATAAAGCAGACCGTAGGCACATTAAAATAGCACGGAATAATATTTAAATTTGAATTATATACAAATTATATACAATTGAGGCAATAATAAAAAAAAAAATGAATTAAGGGAGACAATTTTTTCTTAAAACAAGAAAAAATTCTATTTTCGAAGAAACGTAATTGTAATAAAATTTCAAACATAGAGCTTCAGAAAAGGAAGTACAATATAATAATAAAGGTATATTTATTTTTTTTAGTGTTGTAATAGTCATAATAGGATAATGATTGCAATATTATCTCTTGAGTTTCTGTTGTTTGGTTTATGAATTATTATTTTTTAGTGTTGTAATAGTTATAATACAGTTTCTGTTGTTTGGATTGTATGTTGAAGGGCTTGAGAATGTGGCATTGGCCATGAAACGTTGCCCAGTTTTATAAAAAAAACATTTTTTTTTTTTTGGATAAATAAATAATTTTCAGGAGATAATATTGCAAACATTTTCCTGATTTCATTAATCTCCTTATTAATTAATTTATCATAGGAACATGCATCGCAATAATCTTACCCATAATGATAATTTATCTAACTGTTTTAAACTTTTATCTATTTGTGATAATAAAAAGAAGTTGTATTTTAGTATAAAACGTGCGATAGATGAATATTATTGTAAATAAATATGCATCACTTATTGCTAAGAAAATTATTTCTTATAGCAAATCGTATTGTTTAAAGGAAACTTTACAACATAACATTTGCCCCAAATACCAGGTGAAATTAGTAGTTGGTTTGGAGAATCTTTTCAATAATATTTTCCTTTTTTCCACTAATAATAATTGATTATATATATATATATATATATATATATATATATATATATATATATATATATATATATATATATATATATATATATATATATATATAAATAAATAATTATAAAAATAAATAATTATAATTTGAATGAGCATATCGCCTATTCAACGAAAATAAAGTTTTAAATATCACGGTAGTAGCTGTTACAAATACTGGACAAATAGTAATTACGAACGAACCTAAAAACAGTGACATAGAAACATAAAAAAACAACGAAAGTTCTTAAAGTTCACTTTTAATATTATAATTAAAAATATATGATATATAAAAATGTACATCTTTTATTTTTTTTAAAGATGTGTTAATTAAATTGTAGGTATTATAAAAACAAAACTATGTAAGACATGTTCATACCTTGAGTTTTTTTTTTTTTTCAGACTCATGCAAACTGACCACTTCAACAATCCCCTAGCTGAATTAAACTGGTTTCTGAATTAATCTTACAATAAGGAACATTCCAGATGTCATCACGAGAACAGATCGTTCTAACGTCATTCCGAGATTACAGGTCAATATGGAGTCCCAGAGGTATTGTTACATTAATTTGATTTATTAATATCAATAAATAAATTGAGATTTAACATAGGAAAGACCGAGTTCGTTACTAACATTAAAGATACCCTTAGAATGATGAGAGTCAGTGATAATATCTACATCAAGAGAGTCAAAAGTATTAAGTACCTAGGGGAATGGTTTTCAGAGGACCTAAGCAAAACAATGGCTCTTGAACACAGGAGGCTCAAACTAGATAAGGCTTACCATGCCTGTAGAAAACTGTATGCTTCAAAAAATTTGTCGATGAATGTCAAACTAAGACACTACAATGCAGTAGTCAGACCCTCAGTCCTCTATGCAACAGAGTGCCTATATCTAAATAAGAAGACCCCACTAAGAGCCCTCGAGGTACCAAGGATAGTAGGACCAAGAATTCGACCAGATGGAAGCCGATGGTATCAACCAAATCATGAACTGTATAAACACCAAGAAAATCTCATTGATGCCATCAGAAAAAGGCGACTGGCTTTTTACGGACATCTGTTGAGAATGGACTCAAAGAGGCTATCCCAAAGGATCTTTAAGGCTGCTAACAAGGGCAAAGCTACTGGATTCTTGTGGATGAAGCAAGTGGAGAAGGATCTTTCTGAACTCCAAATAAATCAAAATGACTTAGCCAACCGGAGTGACTATCATAAAACTCTTAAAACTAAATCCTTCAAAACATCCCTCACAGATGTTACCCACAGACCAAAAGACGAAACCAGGAAATGGTCTGAGGAACGTAGGGTTGAATTTAGCCGGAAAATGAAGGACTACTGGGCCATCAGAAAAGCTCGAGGTACCAACAAGAAAGCAACTTCCGAGCCCACAACTAAGAACACCAATCGTGACAAGCAACGAAGAAGACATTAGGAAACATCTAAAGCACAAGCGCCGTGGTCCATAGATGGCCCTAACGAAAAAAAAAAAAAAAAAAATTGAGATTTGTTTAGAAATTTATTCACAACTGCATTTTCTACCTAATTCTATAACTATTTATTAATTCAAATTTTATGATATTTTACTTTTTAATGCAGGCAGTACTAATTGAGGCAAACTGATCTTTGGCCCCTCCCCCTGACAAATCCCCTAGCTCTGGCCCTGATTCCGTCGGTTACATTAAGTTTCCAATCTCTGATGCACTAATACACCCCCATAAATTTTTAGTTGCTAGGCCTGTTTTTGGTGTTCGTCACGCCCCAACTGTTCCATCAGATGAAAAGACATTAAATTTACATTTTCACTAATTACAACTTATTCCAAGAAACTATTTGGTTGGTCAACTTATTCTTTAGCAAAATTCAGACGTTTTACCCTATTTACTTTAGGTATAAAGGGTTATTTCCTAGATGACTGTGATGTATATCCCGCACATTTTATTATGTTCTCCACTGATTGGGATGTAACTTTAATGTTCTGATCATTTTTTAGGAAACCTGCGATGGTGGTGGCACTGGTTAATGGACCTTTGCGAATAGATTTCAAAATTTCCCATATAGGTACCTTTTAATGAAGCTTTAATTTGATACTGATGCAATTTTTAAACAGTTTCTCTTTTTGTATTCAGTCCAAAGAAGCAGACGCCTTGATATTACCTGCTACATAATACCAGAAGAAAAAATAATGAAGTTAGTGACACAGAAGTAAAAGGATTAGAAGTAGCCCAGGGAAATAAACATTTTATTTTACAAGTGTTATGAGAAAAACAATAAAAACAATTGTTAAACAAAACTTATCAAAATAGGTTGCATTTTCTGTTTTAATGTAAACTTTTCTCACACAAGCCACTGTTTTTATTTCATAATCATAGATACTGTGTTAGCACTATCTATTTCAATTGAGAACTGTATGATGAATACCGCACCACTTAAAATAAATGAACCAAATGATGTTAAAGCGTTTTTGAAGAACAAGTGGGAAATCATGTGGTTCGAAACTCCACTGACGAACAAACTAAGAAATATAAAAAAAATTACAAAGCAGTGGACAAGCGCTATAAGAGATAACAGAAGAGAAGAAGTTAGAAGGCTGAGGATCTTACATTCTAACCTGACTCACGCATATTTAATTACAAAAGATTCCCAACCATATTGTGAAAGATGTCAATCACCAGTTACTATTACACACACATATAGAAGATTGCACATTATTACAACAAGAGTTAGAAAAAAAAATAAAATACCCCGATCCACAGACTTTGCTCTTGGTGACTCAAGAAATTCTATAAACAAAATTATAAATCTTTTTAAAGAACTTTCACTTTA
Organism: Euschistus heros; assembly: GCA_003667255.2. Lineage (NCBI taxonomy): Eukaryota > Metazoa > Arthropoda > Insecta > Hemiptera > Pentatomidae > Euschistus > Euschistus heros. The sequence goes on along the minus strand of RCWM02000876.1, from coordinate 177,897 downwards.
CCATAAAATATAATACGAAAATGATGATACAGAACGAAGAAAAATAAATTTCCAACATTTCAATGAAAAGGGCATAATAACCTGGAAGTTGATCACCCAAATAAAAACTACAATCTATTTCAATTGTATATTTATTAATTTTAAGTTGACATATATTTCATTTGTAAATTTATTATATGTATATAAAAAAATTAAACATTTGTTGAAAAAGGGCTAAATTCCTTGAGGATCATCCCACAAGTTGTTCAAATTAGGTTACCTGCACAACTGTGTTATTAATGCTATCATTTGGTAAGAAATGTACAATTTTTGGGTCCAAGGAACCCCAAGTTATGATATAAGTACTGTACATAAAATAAATGCTAATTGTTTATAGTAAAAATATTTTGTTTTATTAATCATATCACAGTTCTATCATACAGTTAGATCTATTATGAGAAGATCAACAATGGATCAGATTTTCTCGGTGAGGAATATTTTGGATAAAGCCAGGGAGTATAATATCAGCAATATGTTCGAGTGGAAGGTGAAACATCTGAGGGCTTCCACGCATATAAGGGACTAAGACAAGGTGACTGCCTTGTGTGTTTATTATTTAACTTGACTTGACCAAATTGTGGGAGGTCTTGACTCTCTAAGAAGAAGAAGTTAGATCTATTGTATTCATTAGTATTGAAAATAAAATTAACCAGAAAGAAGAAGTGTGCTTATGGAAAAGAATATTTATCATGTGCATCTTACAGCACATAGAATTTGATCCATACTTTCAGTGATCCAGTTTAATCTAGTTTGATCTAGTGGGTACTCTATAAAATATTCATAGTATAAATACTCTTTATTAAAATAAAAAAATATAAATATAAATAATTTTATATACAATTTTTTTTTTTTTTTTTTTTTTTTTTTAGATATTTCAACTTCTAAAAATATAAAAGTTAAAGTAGAATAACAAACTAAAAAAAACAAAGAAGTTTGAAACAAATTTAATTCAATTTTAATTTTAAAATAAAATAAATTAGTATTAAAATTAAAATATTAAAAGAATTTAAAAATTAAAGACAATCATATAAACATTTAGGCAATAATGATTGCTATTTTTGACATAAATTTAATAATCTTACAAGATTTGAAAATATCCTTCGATAAACAATAGTTAGAAAATATTTAAGAGAGAATATTTTTGGATAAAACATTGATTGAATAGAAATTGTAAGGTACAAATAAAGTATATAAGAGAGGAGTAAGCAATAAAAGAGATTAACACAACCAAAGCTACGGGATAAGGAGTGCAAGTTTTTGCTAATGACAACAGAGCTTCTTAGGCATTTTTCTAAGGAATGTTAGTAAACACTGGTGACCGAGCAATCCATTATCTCACCAATGGAAAAAGAAAAGTGGATGAGATAATAAATAGTAGAATGAGTAAAAAGCAATTTTGAATAACAAACCTTCAGAGCATAAAGGATTAGAAATTGATCAAGAAATTATTTTAAAAAAATATAAAATATAAATAACAAGTTTTTTATAAATTTAATAATTAAAATTTTGCATATAAATCAAGGTTTACCTGTCTACCTGCCTTCATTTAATTATATCTTGAAGACGTTCCAAATTAATATACATTTTCTGGAAAGATTGGATAATATATTAGGAGCAAACGGAGTCTTTGGTTTTTTCTTTATATTTCTTTATATAATTAAAAGAAATATTCTTTAATATATATATGAATCTAACCAAATATCTATGTAATAACAATAATAAATGGTGGGAATAAATGGAATAAGAATAAAAATGATAAGAATTCGGTTCAGAAAATTAAATAAAAGTTGAAGATCGAGTTTCTACAATGGTTGGTTGCAAAATGGTGACAGCAGCAATGTGAATAATTCTTATTCAGGACATACTTGATAATTGGATTCAGATGGAACATCGCTGTATGAAGGTACAAAGTAATTGTCCACATTTAAAGGAGTTTAGATGATTGTTGAGCTATTGGTTTTTCAATATACATAGACTTTTATAACCTAATGCATGCAATATTATCTATTTTAAAACCAACTAACTTCCTAGGAGTGTAAGTATTTCTGTATGACCTCTCCACTTTGCTAAATCTCTAATTGATTCACCATTAGAAGTTTTAGCATTAATGTCTGCTCCATTTTTCACTAGAGCTCTGTATACATCAATGTGACCCCAGTAGACAGCTTCATACAATGGTGTTTTCCCCTCATTAGTCTTTGCATTAACTAAGGCTCCATTTTCTAACAAGTATTCAACAACCACTTTATGGCCTCTTGAGGCAGCTATATGCAAAGCCGTCCAACCTCCATCATTCGATTTTATATTAACATTGGCTCCTTTTTTTACAAGCAACTTAACAATAGCTAAGTGACCCCAATAGGAAGCTGTGAAAAGAGGTGTCTTGTTGTCTGAAGTTTTAGAATCGACATCGACTCCTTTGTTTAGAAGTAGCATCACAGTTGACTCATGGCCTTGTGAAGCTGCCACATGAATCGGAGCATAGCCATCCTTAGATAAGATGTTTACATCGGCTCCTTTTTCGATCAACAGAGCTACTACACTATCATGCCCCCAATAAACAGCTTCAAAAATTGGTGTTTTGTTTTCGTTGTTTTGTGCATTAGCTTTTGCCCCATTTTCTGTCAAAAGAGATACAATAGAGTCATGTCCCCTAGATGCAGCAATGTGTAGAGCTGTAGATCCGGAATTTATTTTTGCATCAATGTCAGCGCCTTTTCCAAGCAGCAATTTCACAATACTGCCATGACCCCAATAAGAAGCTTCATATAGTGGAGTTTTACCTTCAATGTTTCTACTATCGACACTCACACCTTCACTCACTAAAAGATTTACTGTTGATTCATGTCCTTTTGCTGCAGCTGCATGGATAGGCAACCATCCATCAGCCTTAGTTTTAGGATTAATGTTCGCTCCTAGATCGACAAGGGATTTTATTACATCATCATGACCCCAAACTGTAGCTTCAAACAAAGGAGTTTTGTCATCATAACTTTTCGCATCAATGTCCACCCCTTTATCCAGGAATAGCTTCACTGTAGACATGTGTCCTCTCGCAGCTGCAAGGTGTATTGGAAGAAAACCATCAGCTGTAGACTGTTGCATTAGATCTGCCCCTTTATCAATAAGAAGTTTAGTTATTTCATTGTTTCCATTATATGCAGTATCATGTAATGGAGTTTTATTGTCATAAGACTTAGAATTCACATCAGCTCCTTTCTGAATTAAAAACTCAACAGTTGAAAAATGACCATTTTGAGCAGCAGCATGTAATGGACTCCATCCATCACCTTTTGTCTTAGCATTAAGGCTGGCTCCTTTCTCAAGTAGCAGCGCAATAACATTGTTATGTCCACCTTGAGCGGCCACAAATAACGGAGTTTTATCATCATCATTTTTTGCATCAACACTGGCACCAGCCTTTAACAGCAACTCCACTGTTTGTTTATTTCCGCGGGATGCAGCTGTGTGGATTGCTAACCAACCCCCTTCTTTTGTCTTAATGCTGACATTTGCCCCTTTTTGAAGCAAAAGTTCTACAACGTCGTCTCTACCCCAATAAGAAGCTTCATACAACGGTGTTTTGTCGTCATAACTTTTTAAATTAACATCAGAACCCCGTTCGAGAAGGAGTTTAACAGCTGAGACCTTTCCTTCCCTAGCTGCATAGTGTAAAGCTCCCCAACCACTAGTCTTTGTCCGAGCATTAAAATTCGCTCCTCTGTCCAACAAAAGTTTAACGACCTCAACTTGTCCAGAACCAGCAGCGAAGAACAGGGGTGTGTTGTGTTCAGAGTCAATAGAATCAACACTTACACCACTATCTAGTAAGGCAGTGATTTCTCTAAGGTCACCACGGTTAACTGCTTCGTGAATATTTTGATTTTTAGTTTCTGTCTGTTTTGTTGCATTTGCTCCATTGTTAATTAATACTGTTGTAACAGGACCTTGACCAGAGTCATGAGCGACTGTCAAAGGTGTTTTGCCTTGGAAATCTGCAGCATTGACTTCGGCACCTTTAGAGACGAGGAACTTGGTGACTGAAGTCGCACCTTTAATCGCTGCTTCATGTAATGCCGTGCGGTTTTCAATATTCTTTGCACTGATATCAGCCCCTCGATTTACTAAAAGTTGAACAATACCAAGATTGCCTTGTCTTGCGGCCACGTGTAGAGCTGTAGATCCTTCTCGATCCTTAGCATTTACAGGTATTCCTTCTTTAAGCAAAAATCGGACAGTGTCATATTTGCCTCTTAGTACTGCTATGAATAATAATGTTTCCCCTTTATCATTTGTATGGGAAATATTGGCACCCATATTTAAAATTATTTGTGAAATTTCATCATTGCTTTCTTTCATTGCCAACCATAACAATTGTGATTTAAAGTCTGAACTTAATGTTGATTTGCCACCACTGTTTGTAAGGAACTCGGTGATTATGGAAAGAGATTTCAATCGTTCCATTTCTCCATGAACATATTTCTTTTTCTCCTCAAAAAACATATTCGAGAACAAAAAAGATAAACTTTCAAAACCTTCTGAAGGAACCTTCATGCCACGTCTTAACATCCATTTCACGATCCCATTAATACCAAACTGCTCGGCAATGTTGAGAGGTGTCAAACCATAATTGTTTTTCTTTTCGATGACGCTTCCAGATTCAACAAGGAGTCTGACTATTGGGAAATTACTTTTCTCAACAGCAACGTGGAGAGCAATGTCTCCACTGTATTTATCAGAATTCACATTAGCACCTTTATTGATCAATATTGTAGAGATATCATATTCATTGTTTTCAACTGCCCAGAATAAAGGAGATGAACCTTCATCATCCAAAGTGTTCACGATCGCTCCAGCGTCCAACAGCATTTGAACCAAATCAGTAGAACCCGAAACAGCTGCATAATGGAGAAGTGTTTGGTTTTTCTTGTTGGTAAGACGAGCTACATTTGTTAAATCATTCATTGATTTTAATGCATTCTTGTTCATTAGTATTTTGACAGCATCAAAATTTTCATTTTCCCAAGCCGCCATTAATACCTTGCTCATGTTTAAACCCGTTCCGTACTTCAAGATCCACCGAAGTGTTTCAGCATTTCCATTCTTTACGATATCAATGACCACATCTGGAATAGTTGTCATTCGAAATACCTCGTCAATTAACGACTTGGGTAGAGTTGCACCATTATTTTGCATCTCTACGATTGACTGAAGTGCCAAATACATTTTGTCTGACGGAAAATGAAAGTTTTCCTTAAGCCAATCCCCAACTATTGGCTCATTGTTAGTTTTCAAATAGGCTGCAGTTTCTAATAGTTGGTTGGAAAGGGAAGTTTCGTTGGCAATGAGGGATTGCACTATCTGTAGTAAAGTATACTGATTTACATCCATAAATGAAAGGAATTGCCCGGATTCTAATTTAGAATAATAAAGGAATGTCTCTACAGACTTCCTGAGTTTGTTTGCAAAGACATCTAAGATAGCAGAGATAAGCTGGTCATGTGCATTATATCCATCTAGGAAATGTATTTCACCCTCTGGAGTTTTCAGCTGCAGCTCCTTAACTTTTATCTGAAAAATATAAAATTATGATAATCATTTTTAATAATTTTATTAATATATATAAAAAAAATAAAATTGTTAATTATATTATTTGATTATAAATAATACTTATTTTTAGTTAGAGTATCTAAAAAAAAAAATTATTTGTTATATTGAAATATGAAATATCTTTGTTATGTTTTTGAAATAAATAAAAAACTTCTATAGGCAGTGTATACAAATAAAATACTTCAGATTTATTTTATAATATATAAATAATTAAAACAAAAAATAATACATCTGAGCACAAAGTGAATATATCAACATATTACGTAAATTAAAACTACTATTGCAATTCATATATAACACTTACATAAAAAAATATATATATATATATATATATATATATATATATATATATATATATATATATATATATATAAAACATTAATTTGATAATTAAAAGTTTTTATAACCAAATTTAATATGTTATTTTAATTTATTAGTTCATGAACTAAAAAAAAATTATTGTACATTCTTCAAATTTCTTCCTTTGAATACTCAGCCTTTCACTGCTCACCATAAATTCAAAAATGTAATTCATTTCATTACTTTTTAAATAGTTCTTGAAGACATCCAAGAGGTATTCTTTGACTTGCTTCTAAATGCCAAGTCAATAACTAAACATGTTCCCTGACAGGATTCTAGACTAACATTAGGGGCTTCCTCTCTCAAAAACTCCTTTTTCATATTCTTCACTGCCTTCTTAATCAGCACCAGTCTTTTGTTCAATCATCACTCATTTTTAGTCGACTATATAATCTTTTAAAATATATTTTGATTTTCACATTACTTATATTTTATTAATAGTTTAAATAATTATGAATGAAAACATTCTTATAATTATATGAAGGATGTGTAGAACTTTTGTTATTAAAACAATTTATCAAAAAAATTGAAATATCATAATTATGCCACTGCCTCTTTAAATAATGTTTAAAAAATGTAATTATTAATTTCAAAATTAAATGTAAATTTTAATTTTTTGGACAAAATAAAATGTAATTAAACTTTTCAATCTCTAAAAAAAAACCACATCAGTAATCAATAATAAAACATTGAGTACAAGAATTAGGTATATTGAAATTTTTAGAATTATAATTTTTTCCTCAAATTATAACTATTTATTCAAGCAAATATATTAAATATGTAACTGTTTCAATCAGCTGTATATTCCCTCTAATAAAATTAATATATATATATATATTTATATTATTTATTTTTTTATTTTTTTTTTTTTTTTTTTTTTTTTTTTTTTTTTTTTTTTTTTTTTTTTTTTTTTTTTTTTTTTTTTTTTTTTTTTTTTTATTCTGGAACCTTTGGTGAGCCCATATCATTACACTTTCATGGTTTTCATTTGGTTGAATTTCAAAAGCAAATTCATGGCTACCTTTGCGGTAATCAAATGAACCAAAGATAGAAAGGGAAATGTTGAAAAAAAAAAAAAAAAAAAAAAACTACTGCCATTAATCCCTCCTTGAAATCCTCTAAATGAGGACTGTTCTAGGAAACTTAATCCAATATCCAAATATCTTAATTTTTAAATATTATTCACATTTGAAATGGTTATGGATGAAATTAATAATGTATCTATGCCTACTCTCTCATTATTTATCGCCTACACTACCTCATCTATATCGAAAGAAAGTTTGCATTATCACAATAAAATATTGAGCAGTTATTAATCCAGTGCACTTGGATGGTGTGCATGAGCATTCTCTTCCTCATATTCCACTGTAAAATAATAGAACAGCACTTCCACCAAATGCACAGTAGACAAAGAAGGTAATGGCATAATTTTTTTTTTTTTGTATAGTAAAGGGATACTGCTGATTGATTTTTAAGGCAAGGAACACTACATAATGTTTCACTACATCAACACTTGCAAGACACTATCAAAGTATTTTATCTCAAAGAGAAATATTTTGAACAGAGGTGTTTGGCTTCATCATAACAATGCTCCTATCTTCACAGCATTGATTCCCAAAGCCATTGTGGAGGAATCCAGATTCCAAGAAATTTCTCATCCAACCTAAAGATGAAGAGGTCCAAGCAACTGGACACTTTTCGAGCAAAGATGAAAATCATATTTTCATGGAATATAAATGTTGCCTAAGTGTAGTTATAAGTGTGTAGAGCTTAAAGGGAAATATATTAAATAACAATAATACCAGTTTTTTTTTGTTTCACCTTTCATTCTTTCTCAAGCCAGAAACTTACAGACCTTACTATGTAAAAATAGCAAAATGTAATAGCCATTTAACTAACGAAATTTCAGTATCTACCAGTTTTATCATGTTTCATTTTATATATAGTAGAATATTTAAATACTCCAGCTCATTAAAAAATATACTAAAATTAATCTAAATCAATAACTTTTCTAAATTTAATGTTTTTGTTTCTAAAAATATTTCATTATATGATATTTCTTTGAAATAACAAGATAAAATTACATTATTAGAGATGGTTATAACAAGATAATTTGTCAAGCATCATTGCCGTAAATAGTCATTGTGTTTGCACAAATTAAATTGTTATTTTAACATAAGTGTTATAAAAAATATATATTAATGAAATAAATTTAAATAATGAAAGTAGCAAACTCTTATTAGATTACTAATAGACTAATATTAATAATAATATAGTACATATAATAGAATATATAAAACGATATACCATAATAAAAACAGTTGAATATAATAATAGACTGATGTTTACTCACTGTTTCAGATCCTTTAACAATGAAGAAAACAAAAAGAAAAATAGTAGAGGGGAAAGCAATCTTGCCATGACCCTGCGAAATAAATCAACAGCTGTAATTAACATCATACAATAAATTAAATTGATAAAAAAATAAATAAATAAGAAGGTTTAGTAAGCCTGAAGGGTCACTGCTGACAAAATCAATCTTTAACAACACACTTTCCGCCATCCCACCCCATCAAAACTCAAATCCCCCAAGATCAGCCCTGACAAAATCCTCCCATCTATATCTCGCTATCTCTGGGATGTTTACTCGATGGATCAACTGACTATCTTTATGAAATTTGGTGTTAATTAAATCCAACTTAACAAATTTATTTTGACCTGTTGCCTGAACTATATCCAATGGAAAAATATCCCGCAATACCACATTGTGAAGTCTTTATTTTCAAAAACGTTAAGTTGTTCAATGCTAAAGCTTAATGTAATCGGTCACATTTAGCATCCATTAAAAACTGTAGATAGGAAAATAGTCTAGTAAATCTTAATATTTAAAGTTCTGGGCAGTAGGTGCAATATGAGTAGTAGTTTTTATGACAAGCATTTCCATCTTTAAATTAGGTACATCAAGTTTAGAAAATATTGTAGCACCAACAAAAATTTTTGTTTTAATCATTTTTTAACTAGAATAAGTTTCCGGAGAGTACACACCTGGTACCAATACAAAGGGAATAGTCTCTAGATTAAATATCTATGTTATAAATCACGACACTTCAACTATATCCAGAATTAATTATAATAATATAGAAAAATTCCAAAAAAACATGCGCAAATAGTATTGAAACACTATGATACTGATGTATAAAAGGAGGGGATTTCTGCGGATTATCCCTGTTGATGTGATGATGTACGTGGAATTACGGCCAGTGGTCTTAGGGATACTTCTCAGACCTTATGAATGCTTACTATATAATGTTTACTATACATTTTTTTAAAGATGGGATTGAAAGAAAAAGAATTTCCTGCTGATTACAAAAAGAAATAAATAGAATCGATCATGACTTAGTGGAGATTGGTATTGGAGATAAAGATGTAACAAACAGAGACCTGATGAGAGGCAAAATTCAACACTTTGAGAGATTTGAAATGAAGAAGAGAAGTACTGGAGGAGCAGTGTGAATAGAGGATGAAGGGAGCAGCATAGACAGAGGACGAAGACATATTGGCAGATGAGGAAGAAGGATGAACGCGATAGAAGAAATGTAAATTGTACAGTAGTTGTTTAAAGCGGTCCCTAGACGGCCAAAATCGAAAAAAATAAAGTTTTATCGTGTAAAAACCTTGTTCTGGGTGCCCAAAAGTTCTTTCGGCATCGGATGAATGGTTAATTATTTGGAAAACCTGCGGCTTATTGCTTCAAAAATAGCTGCTGGTGAGCGCCATTCAAGAGAGATAAGGTTTTATATACAGCTAGAAATTGATAATAAAATTTACTTATATTTAATTAAATTATTAAAAAAGATTTAAATATGTGGTGCGGCTTACGGATGGATGCTAGTTTGAAAATACATATTTGTTTAATATTCTGCAAGATAGTCCACAATGATAAAACTGCTTAAACCATTCGTTCCAAATTTTAACTATATCATATTCGTAGTTCTAGGAAGGTTTAGAAGTATTATAATAATAATTTCAATGCACAATATTGAATGTAAGGAACGAGATTCGCCCAACTGTTAAATAATTTTATGGTTAGAAATTAGAACCTATCCAGATGATATCAATAAAATTATTTCTGTCAAATAAAATTATAACCAATACAAAATGTCAATCCTTTGCTTATTGATATTGCATGTAAAAATATGATACATGGGCCTTTAGTTGTAAGCAATGAGGTCCATGAGGTAAGAGTTTCTTAATAGCCTCTGTCCATCTGGATTACCAAATCTTCCATTAAAATTAAAAATTAGATGCCAAATTATAATTTTATGTTATATTATGCTTTTATTTGTGTTATGGATTGTAATTGAGGAAATAATGCTCAATTTCACACTTCAGTACAAGATTTTTAACGATAATCTTAAACATTTAAAAATAGGAAAGAATGGTATATTTTTAATACTCGATCATTTTTAGTAAATGATCTATATTGCAAGAGAGAGTTGATATGATGTAAGGAATTCCAGCTGTGATTGAAGGAATCATTAGTGATTGTTGTGCAAATTTAATTTCTGTGAAACACAATCTCGAAGTCAACAGATAACCCGGGTTACATCAAATATTTTTATCGATAACAGAGCTCTATGAAATAATAAAATAAATACTTAAATACAAAACGAAATATTCGAAACTAATCTAAAATATTATACATTTAGTAGTGTTAATACTTAACATTAAAACTAAACCTACCATGAAGGGTGAAAAATGACTCTAGTAGGACTTTTTCGCAGTTCTTGGAAACAACGTTCTTTAATTTGCTTTTTGACTTTATTACTTTTATTTAAAAAAAAAAAAAAAAAAAAAAAAAAAAAAAAAAAAAAAAAAAAAAAAAAAAAAAAAAAAAAAAAATATCAATCTCCTCTTAATTGTTTTTTTTACCGAGAAATTGTGATGGAAATAAGCACACACGAAATGTTGGTAGGTTTAGTGTTAAAATGTTTATCAAGTTTTTTATAAAGATTTCATAACAGAGCCATTAAATCTCTTCAACAATCTCAACAAGATGTTCAAACAAAAATGGAATAAGTGAATTATTACTTAAGAAAAAAAAATTAAGTTGTTGAAGCGACAAATGTTTTCCGAAGTTTAAGATTCTAATAATATATATTAGTTAATACACTTATATATATAAATATATATATACTAATTCATTATCCTCATTATTATTTTGACAATCCTAAATAGTTTTAGGTTTTAAATTATTAATAGTCCATAAAACAATACGATGAGACAAGTACCAGGTTATGAATTCAACAGCTTTTGTCACATCTTTGCTTTGTTAAACCAGCTAATTTACGGAACAAAAAAATTAATGATATATGTAACATTAGTGATATTTTTAATTAATAAATTATGAGCAACTTTTTAAAAAAATATATAACCTATGCAATTTATGTTAAAACGTATTTTCATTTTAAACTGGTCTATGTTTGAATGAGGAGCAAATGACTTTTTTTTAATTAATCGGAGGGGCATAAACTAAATACCAGCATTGTTATAGATGTAACAAATACATCACCTCTGAATATTTTTTTGCTGTAAAAAATTGTTGTGGAACATTGGAAAACAAACGGAAGAATGGTGCGTACATAATACAAAAAAAAAAATCCATCTGTAAACAGTTAGGTCAACATATAGCACTAACTATATACATAGGAAAATCCAAGCTAAAAATAAAGCAATACTTAAGCACGTTCAGTTACTAAAATCAGTCTGAATATATCGACAGTCTTGTACCCAGAAAACAACTGTCCAAAGGAAAAGGCTTGTCACGGATATAAATAACATTTTGGGTAAAGATTTATAATTGGTAGTTGATCAGTGAATACAAATTTACTATCTACAAACATTTTCAAGATAATACCAGGATGAAAAAACAAATTGAAGTGGTTCTCTTTCCATAAAAGAATTATTAATTTTTTGAAGGGAGCTCTGCGATCATAACTAAAGAAAATGAAGACAGAAAATATATAATGGATGATTCTATTCTTCGCACATAACATGTCATATTTTCTTCATATTGCACACCTTCTGTAGTCGTAGATTCAGTTAACGTAAATGGTAACTTTGAAGTTAGAGATGGCGGGAAACCCGTCGGGAATGGTGCCAATATACACCTTATGAAAAAAAATATGTTTGATAATGACACAATAACTATTTGAAATAATTTGATTGAACATGTTGCCAGTTCTATAATAAATAACACAATAGTAGATGTAGTAAATACTGGACAAACACTAATCCAAACGAACTTATAGAAATATAATAAAACAACGAAAGTTCTTTAAGTTCACTTTTAATATTATAATGAAAAATATATAATTGTGAATTACATTTTTTCCAATTTTAAAGAAGTGTTAATTAAAAAACAAAAACATATAAGACATGGTTATACCTTGAGCTTAGTCGACTCAGACGAGGCTGACTACCTCAACAATCCCACAGCTCAACTAAACAGGTTTCTGAACTAATCTTTCAGAAAGGGAATCCCACCAGATGTCGTTACGAGATCAGAGCGTTCTAGGAAACATAGAAGATGAACTCAAGGTTGACATCTTAATTAATTTTAAAGCTATTTTCCGTATTTAGTCGCAACAACAGAACAGAAATTTTGTGAAATTGTTTATTAATATGTAATAAACATATAAAGTTGAATAGAATTTGGCACTAGGGCACTTTTTTAAAGCTTAATTGTTCTTAATGGCTAATTAGAAATCATTAGAATTGTAGCTTTTATTCTTTATAAACTGTGTCTGTCTGTGTTATGTAAACCATAATATTAGTTTTATGGCAGCATAATAATACAATCTAATTTTAACTGTAATAATTGCAGAGTAGTTCCATTAGAAGGTGTACATAGGAAATCGAATGAGTATTATGGGATCATTCCATTCTTATTATCATTCTAATAATAGATTATGGTGAGCAAGAACGAATAATTATTGGAACTGAAGACAGCGCTGTACTACGAGTAGATACACTCGTATCTTCAGTGAGATCTATTCTGAACTAACGATATCCTAGTTGCTTTACTAAGAACAGTTACTAACTTATAACAACTATCTGATGTTAAGATTAAGACTTACCAACCGAATCATTGTTCATTTCCTTAGTTCGGAAAATCATTAGATTACTTTCTTCGAGCTATCCATATTCGAGGACTTTTCTGTTTCTAGTTGAATGATCGCCAGCTTATAGCTAACTCTTACCTTCGCTATAGGTTAAACCATTGGTTCCCAAACTGGGGGGGGGGGGGGGGTGAGGACATGTCAGGGGGGGCGCGAGTTAAGGTTCTCAAAAGGAAATATGTTAGCAAGATTATTTGAACTTCGAGATGAAACAATTACCTTCTTGAAACATCAAAAGCAAAATGAACTAAGCGTGGCCTTCAAAAAACCTTGTACCCAAGTAATATTGGATTATTTGTCAGACATCTTTGACTCGTTGAACAGCCATAACCTAAAACTGCAGGGTGGAGACTCAAATATAGTTACTCATGGTGATACGATCAAGATTTATATTGAGAAATTGCAACTTTGGAGGCGTAAAATATCAGCAAACACCTGCCATTATTCAAATTTGCCTAAAGTAGAGTCAATCTAAGAAGAAACACGCTTCAAGGACATTTATGAAGGATGAAGTTTGAAAATCCAAATATCAAACCATTTGGAGAGCCTAACTGAAGAGTTCCAGAAATACTTCCCAAACACTTGTGATGATAGTATTTACAGAATGTCAACTGACCCATTCCATGTCAACATAGACTCCTTGCCTAAATCACTTCAAGAAGATGCTTTGGAAATAAAACATGATTCCTCTGCTAAATACAACTTTGATATAATGTAAAAACCTTCATTTTGGTTAAAATATTTCAAAGTGTATCCTAGTGTATCACGGCAAGCCCTTCGTTTATATTTGCCTTTTTCAAGCACCTATTTGTGCGAAAAAGCATTTTCAACACTTGTGGCAATTAAAACAAAGTATCGGAATAAACTTCATGTTGCTAGTGACATGCGTTGTGCACTTACTAAAACTCAACCACGAATAGGCATACTAGTAAAAAAATGCAAGCCCATCCATCTCACCAACCAACCTAATCTATTATTCTTTTATTAATAATTTTTGTATTTTATGAAAACTGATATTGTTGTATCTTATGGCAGTATTAATAAATGTTTTGTTTTCAATGTAATACTTATTTGTTTTTGTTTTGGTCCTAGGCCCATACAATTCATTGTAATGGGGAGGAGGGGCGCGAGAAGCTTTTATTTCAACAAAAGGGGGCGTGGTACAAAAAAGTTTGGGAACCCTGGGTTAAACAGAATAGCATTACTGATGAGCAAAACTGTTTACTAAGAGTAGCCAATCAAAACTTTTTCTGCTACTTTCGAGAATCAGGCACAGTTGTTTCAAAACATAATAAGCAAAATAAGAACGTGAAAATTCTATTCTACAGTTAATTCTATTAATTATCTGTAATGTACTTATAATAATGTAAAGTATGTCAATTCTTTACTTATAAAGAATTATTAAAAATAAAAAATAATAAAGCAGGGATATGGCTTTACGCGTGCATTAGAAAGATTTAGATTATTATTATGCAAAGAATATTTGTTATGCAAAAAATCTTTTTTTTTCATTTTATTTTTTCGGCATGCAATAACATTATTTTACCATTCCTCTATTTTAAAAACTTTTGTATTGCTAATAATTAAAGGCCGGATTTTCGTGCAACAAAAATTCTGAAATGTGCAATAAAAACTTGAAATTGTGCAAAATCGTGCAATAAAACTTAAAATCATGCAAAATAAAATGCAAACGATAAAAAAGGTTGAACAAATAATTCGCTAGATACAGTTCTTTCCAAAAAGTTGTTTTTATCTTAAAATTTATTGTTCCAGTCCTTAGTAAGGGAGTTGTTAAATAATCATTGTCTAAAATACAATAAGAACAAATCGCATATCTTTATTGTGCGTGGTATACATATGCTATATGTACATATTACTTAGGAGTATAAATATGTATGTTAGGAATGATTAAATTTTATTTAATTTCCCGTTAAGAAGGCAGAAAAATAAATTTGCTTTGTTTAAAGTAAAAATGTTTACTAACAGTAAATAGTGCTTGGTAACTATGTTGTACTTATTAAAAATATCCGTAAGTTAGGAGGGAGAGGCAAAATTTCTTGGAAGTTGGGAACCCGAGTTCCCTAGCTAAAGTCAATCTAAAGTTGTACTTAAAATTGTTACTTTTCCAAAAACACGAAAGTGTTGTGCATTCAGGATTTTAATGCAGGAATTTTGTGTATTAAAACTGCAGAATGTGCAATTTTATGCAGTCAAACTGTATAATGTGCAATTTTATGCATTCAAACTGTAGAATGTGCAATTTTATGCATTCAAACTGTAGAATGTGCAATTTTATGCAGTAACCCCCAAAACGTGCAATTTTGTGCAATATTAAACTAAGGTAAATTTGCCATAAACGTCCTAATTCGTATAAATAATTTGTCTCTGGCTGATTACAAACTTGGTACAAAAAGATGCAATTGCACGAGAATCCGGGCTCTACTAATAATATACACAAGATGTTAATTAAATTATTTATTTTTATTTTAAAATTAATTTTGAGTTTTAGCAAATAAAAATAAATAGTTTTTGTTTGTGAAAGAGTCAAATTAACATTTTAATTTTAAGATATGAAATGTAACGCCATTGCTCCGAGGAACTTTTAAGCCTCCACGTTAGCTGCTACTTCTACTGATAAGCTCCATCTCTTATCGTAGTGTTGCAGGCAGCTGTTCTTGTTTAATTCAACAGTTTCAGGAGTGGTTCCTATATCTCTCTTCACTAACTTTCTTGCTGCTGTACCTGTTAAATGAACGAAACTATTTCAAACAGAGTGTTATGAAATACCCCAATTAGGGTAAAACACCCAATAGTGGACAGGTTAAGAAATTATTTCTACATTTTGAACTGTCCTGGGTTTATTTTAGCCCTCAAATGTTAGTGATAAGTAGTTGCAAATGCACAAACCCTCTAAGAAAGCCAAACTTGTCTCAAAAATGCAAATTGTGAATTGGATATATTTTTAAAATTTATTATCCCGAAGGACCAATTTGCATGATTAGTGGACACATTAAATTGAAAAAAATTGAATAGTGGACACACCCATGTGCCAATAGTGGACACTATAAATTCTTTATTGTAAGATAACTTTAAAATGTCGTTAAGCCTCTTATTTGTACTTTTTATACATTTATCAGAATAATGGTTCATGTGGAACAACATTCTTATACTAAATTTGTATCGAAGGACAGAAAAACGTTGGTTTCAAAGTAAATAAGCACTTATGCACATATAATTTATTAATTAAATATCAAAGATTTCAGTCAACTGTAAATTAATATTCATATTTATAAGTGCAAGTAAATATAAAATAAATTAGTAGGTATAATAAGAACTAAGAAGTCTGTATCAATTAGAACGAGTTTATTCAATAAAATTACCGTGGGACATCAATCGAGTTAGGAAATAGATATTTTTTGGAATGGTATCATTCCCAGATGCCCAGAAAACTAGAGGCCTTGGAAGTTTGTACTGAGATTAAAAACGTTGACAGCGAACTGTTTCGTCGTTGTTTCGTGTTATATGTTATGACATAACACGAAACAGATTCGGCGAACATAGGGCGAAACAGTTTCGTGTTGCGTGTTAAGGCGAGAGGTATTCGTAGAAGAGAGCGCATGTCATCCACCCGCTTTCCGATCTGCCCAGACCCCAGCCAGCAGCAACACTATTTTACTTTGGAACCAAATACGCCTAGGCCTATCATCAACTAAGTCGTTTTTGCTCTTTAAGTCTTTTAATAGTTTTTGGACATTGTCCAAAAGTTCATTTTTATGAACTGGAAATCCTTTGTTTGAAACTGTTGTAATCCAAAATACCAGTTTTTCTTCGACATCTTGAGAGGAAGGACTGGACAACGCTCTATTTTCTTAATTTTTGTAGCATTGATGAATCTTCTTAAACTTGTTCGAGGAAAACACCTGTTTTTGCTACAGTCGCAAGAGGAATACCTAGTGACACATCTTGGGCAGCTTTCTCCATTTCCTGCTCATCGTATCGCCACCATCCGACCTAGATGTCATCTTTGAATCTGACAGGAGATAATAAAATTAAGAATTTATAATATAACTAGCATTCCCGTCGCGGCTTCGCCCGCCCTCATAACTAAAGATAATTTCAACTAAAAATTAAAGTTTTATTTGTTTATCGATAAGATTCTTGTATTTTAGCATGTGGTTGAGCATTATTTCTTCAATGATTTTTTAGCAGTAATTATAATTCTAGTTATAATTGCACTGATCAGGTGGTTGAAGATTACATATAAGCACCATTAGGCATAAAATTTTTAACTTTAATGTATGAATTGGTAATCAAGATGGATAAAGACTATTAAGAAACTCTTGCGGAAAATAAACTGCATTATCAGTGCTTACGACAAAAGGCCCGTGAATCATATTTTTACACACAATATAAAAAAGCAAAGGATCTACATTTTGAGTTAGTAATAATTTGTATTCGGCAGAAATAACTTTATTGATTTCATCTGGTTATATGTTGATTTCGAACTATAAAAGTATATGAC
Source organism: Euschistus heros (assembly GCA_003667255.2). Lineage (NCBI taxonomy): Eukaryota > Metazoa > Arthropoda > Insecta > Hemiptera > Pentatomidae > Euschistus > Euschistus heros. The sequence continues at coordinate 160,185 of RCWM02000876.1, read as the reverse complement.
AGTGTGGCAAACCTCGTTCCTGCCTCTCAAAATTGTACATTTAAATTTTAGTTATTCTAAATTTTACCATTGCAAAACCTTCCTAGAATTATAAAAATTATTTATTTAGATGTCGGTACAGATAGGTTCAGTTTACCATTGTTAACTCTATTGTGGAATGGCTCTATACACAATCGGTCGATTTTCAAGCTTCACTGAGATCCACATATCGCACACCATATTTAAATTTTTTAAAATAATTTTCTTCATAGTTAATTAAGTGAATTTTATCATCGATTTCAAGCTCTTTTCTAACCTCTCGTGTAGAATGGCACTCCCCACCTATCGGTCAATTTTCATACTGCACTGTTGTCCACATATTAACCTTTTTTAATAAAATATAAATTAAAAATCAGTAGATTTTAATATTGCTAAACCTTCTTAGAATTATGAAAATAATGTAGTTAATATTTAGTACAGATTTGTTCAGTAATATTCGCGGTTAGTGATCATTCACAAACGAAAAATGGCTTGTCCTTTTATATAATAGTATAAGTTATTATTATAGTAAATTTTCTAATTGTAAATCTTTCAAGAACTATGAAGATGATGTAGTTAAAATTTGGTTCAGATAGGTTCATTAGTTTTACTAAAATGCTATTGTCGCTTGCCACATATTCAATTTTTAAATTTCACTGGAATCCACACGTCACACCACATATTTATAGCTTTTTGGATAACAAATTAATTTAATTTATTAATTTTATTATCAATTTCTAGCTATAATTAACACTGGATCATTGTAACCTCTCTTGAATGGCGCTCGCTTTACTACCCACCACATATTTATCGCTTTATAAACAGTAATTTAAGAGGAAATATGTAAATTTTATTATTGCTAAACCTTCCTTGAACTATGAAGATGATGTAGTTATATTTGGTACAGAATAGTTCTATAGTTTTCGCGGTTAGTGATCACGAACGGAAATGGCTTGTCCTTCTATATATAACTTCATCATCCCCCGTCGAGGAATTTTAACTAATAATTGATTTTTTGTTTATTGATAAAAATCTTGTATTAAAGTGAACAATTGAAAATTATATTTTTGATAATATTTTCACGCATAGCAGCCATTATTAACTTGGTTAGACATCCAATTTTCAATTTTAATATATGAGTTGGTAATCCAGATGGACAGAGACTATTAAGAAACTGCGGTATAAGAAACTGCATTATCAGTGCTTACAACTAAAGGTTCAAAATTCATATTTTTACACACAATATTAAACAGCTGAGGATCGGCATTTTGATTTTTAATAATTTTCATTCGACAGAAATAATTTTATTTGATTTGATCTGGTTGGATTTTAATTTCTAACCATAAAAGTATGTGGTAGTGTGGCAAAACCCGTTTCTAACACTTAACATTGTACATTTAAATTTTCATTGTTGCTAAACCTAGAACTATGAACATGATGTAGTTAAAATTTGGTATATTTCACTCCATATAGCTGTTTTTATAACAATTTAATTGAAAATAAGTAAATTTTATTATCAATGTTCACCTCTATGTAACACTGTACTATTTAACCTTTCATGTAGATGGCAATTGCCGCCATTTTTGAACTTCACTGTTATCCACTTATTATTCATTTTTCAATAAAGAATTAGTTGAAAATCATTAGATTTTACTATTGCTAAACCATCCTATAAAGATGATGTAGTCAAAATTTGGTAGAGATTGGTTCAGTAGTTTTTGGCGGTTAGTGAACACAAACGAAACATTGCTTGTCCTTTTATATAATAGTATAACCTTATACCGCCATATGTTAGAATCGTATAGAGCTAACAGATAATTGTGACTTACAGATAATATACAAATAATATTGCGACTATAAAGTAAGATATAAGGTATCCTATCTTTTTTGTTGGATCAAACTGCACACGGTATGCAAATTTGATTAAAATCGGTTCAGTAGTTTAGGTGTTAGCCGGCCCTTAGGCGGCGACACGTAATTTATATATATTAAGATATAAATATAATCGAAAGCACCATTAGTGAACAGGGGTTGTCCACTATTTAAACACGAATCTTATATCGAATGATTAGTGGACACTTAACCTTACCGAAACAAAAAATTGTTTAAAGAGAAACAAAATATGGAAAACGCTAAGAAAACATTCTATTCTATAAGTAAGATGGCTTGAATATTTGAAATTTATCAACATTTAAGAGTGAAAAAAATAAATGTGTTCGCTTACCTCCTTAGCAAATCCAACAGGTGTAGAGCCAAGTTCAGCTGTAAACAGAAGACGCCAAGAGCAAAGGCAAAGTTTGATTTTCCCATGGTTCCTTACGCCATTCCTGGTATACCATATTAACTGTAGAGGACACTAATAACCTTGCTCGGCAAATTCAACTTGATTGGACTTCCATAAACCTTATTATTAGCATTTAAAACTCCAAGTGGCCACTATTGGGTCAGTGTCCACTATTGGGTCTTTTACCCTATAGGTGGGCTAAACAGTTATTTTTCGGTATTAGGTTACTTAGTAACAGTTACTATATAGCTGCACTTTACTTCTGTAAAGGAAACAACTATTCTTGTTATAGTATTCTTGAAGAAGAGGTAGAAAATGCCATCAAATGCTTAAAAAAGAAAAAAAACAGTTAGTGGTATTATACTTAACAAGTCTATTATAGAAGGAAAAGAAGCATTGATGGATCCTCTTAATAAAATAATCGGGTCTTTTGCACTTGTTCCCCGCATTTCATTTTGAATTTGTTATCATATGGTTAGGTTGAGTATGTTATCATAGTAACCTTCCCAAACGTAATATTATGTCGATGAGAGATCGTTTGAATTGTTCCTATTATTTAATAATTAAATAAAAAACAAAAAAATTACAAAAACAAATATTTTTTTTATTACTATACGCGACATGTCTTTATTCGATTTAATTCGTCGAATAAATACAAAAGTAAAAGCGATAGAATTTCTTCAGGAAAAAGGTATTTTACATCGAATAACACTTAATAAATAATTGAATAATTTTTTTTTGTAATTTTTTTTGTTTTTTATTTAATTATTTAATAATAGGAACAATCAAACGATCTCTCATTGACATATTATCACATTTGGGTTACTCGTAAGCTAAACATATGATAATAAACTCAAAATGAAATGCGGGGAACAAGCGCAAAAGACCCAAATAATCAATGAAAGATAGTTCCACGCGAGTGAAAAGTTACCAAAATAAACGTTTTATAATAAAATAAAAATTTTTAAAAAAATATAATAAAAACAAAATAATAAACATTAATTACCAGGATCACGATATAGAACAATAGATCCACTCCAATGTATTAATCAGGCCATCGAGGAAATTATAGACTATGACAAGAAAGTCAATTTACGTTTTTTTTGGATTACGCGAAGGTATTTGAGTCGATCAGGCATAAATATATTTGGGAAGCACTATGCTATTGTGGAGTAGATAAACTCTACATTGATGTAATAGCTCTAGACAGGGAAGGAGACTATTTTCAAGTTGAACGAAGAGGGATCCCCAATCCTGTTCAATTGTGTCTTCAATAAATTGTTTAAAGAATAAAATTGGTAGAAACTGTGAATATGAGTAAATCGTCAAAGTCAGGTATGCATCCCGGTTTACCCAGCTCTTTCATGACATTAAGACAACTTCCCCTTTGTTGTCTCAGTCTGGAAATATAGTCCGTCCATATAGCCTGCCCCTGGGATGTCTTCCTGTCTGCTTAGCTTCGAAGAACTTCCTTGGGTCTCAGTCCTTCTCCTTTCGGCAAATGTGGCCAAACCATCTTAGCTGCCTCTTTTCGTCTATTTTTAGGTGAGATAACTATGAGGCCACCAAGCATTCTATCATTTCTGATCCGATCTCTCCTAGTTTGACCAGTCACTCTCTTCAGATATCTCATTCCCACTGTTGTTACTCAGCTCCAGTGCTTGTCGACTGGAACCCAGTTTTCACTTATATAGAGAAGAGTAGGTGAATAAATGTCTTTGAAGATGAGTAGTTTCATATTATTATTCTTTCTTTTTTTTCCAGCAAACCGTAATGCATTATTGATAGTAGATATTGGTTGCCTTCTTGATCCGGTGGGAAACCTCCTTATCAAACGTTCCACTCCTATCGGTGAGTGTAACTAGGTTGGTATGGTAGGTGTCAGTTATCTCTAAGTTTCTCCTTTGTATCTTATCTCTACATACTCTTCATCTCGGCCAATATGCATCACCTTACTTGCATTTAGCACAATTCCCTTTCAATCCAGCTCAGACTCCCACTCTATGACTGCTTGCTGCAGGCTTTCTTTCGAATCTGTTATGAGGACGTTATCAGCAAAAACCATAGCTTGAGACAGGATTGTCCTCATATTCCACTTCCCAACCACTGTCCTCGCTGTCCTTCACTTGCATATTTTAACTTTTTCTCTAATGAAGTTAATTGTGAAATCGTGTATTAGCCCTTATATTAGATTGTAGTTAAAAATAAAATCCTTTGTACTATATTTTAAGAGAATTGCAATCGCACAAAATTAATTAAAAGGGACTCAGGTACAAATGAATGTGCCGGTGTTGAAATTAAAACAAGCCGTCCCAACAAGGTGGGACTCGGTTTTTCGTATACTTAAAATTAGATCCTTACATCCATAGATACATTTTGATCCCAAACCTATTATTCACAAAATTGATAAAGAATTTTTAAAAACATAACATTTAAAAAAAGTAAACCTATTCCCTTTTATTTTAATTTCAAAATTTTATTAGTCATTAATCATCTAATGTGCATATTGTCATAGCTTTGTTAGATACAATGGAGTCACCAGAAAAATCAGGAGGGATCCCAGCTAACGAATAATTCTCAACAAGTTTCTTCCAAGTCTCGTTGAAATAATCAAAGTATGGCTCGAGCTAGCGGAACATACCTTGAACAAAAACAGCGGTAACGGTCGGGTTAAGAGGAGGCAGCAAACTGCCTTGACCAGCGCTACACCGACCAGTTCGATCCTTACGCTTCACTTCGAGTTTACATTTATCGATAGCTCTTTCCTATAACCTCACATGTAAACAATCACTTCTACAGTTTCAACTTGGATTGTGTTGTTTAGTGTGTTATATTGATATTTAGTCTTCTTAAATGTAAATAACTGAAACATAAGTTAACAACATGAGTTTCTTAAAGGATTAAGTGTTTTATCAATTCATGTTTTCTTATTCCCTCTTATCTGATGTGTAAAAGTGTTACAAAACTTAAGAACATTAATTTGTACATGGATTTGGTGTTTTCTATATTTTTATTTGTTGTATCAATTGAAGCGATAAAATTTCAGTATGCATATTTTGTGAATGGATTCTTTGTCATCCATAATACTTATTGTCCTAAAGTGTAACAGATTGTATAATGTAAATATGTGAAACAGAAGTTAACAAAATTAGTTTCATAAAGGATTAAGTGTGTTATCAATTAATGTTTTCTTATTTCCTCTTATCTAATGTGTAAAAGTGTTACAAAACTTAAGAAGATTAATTTGTACATGGATTTGGTGTTATATATATTTTTATTTGTCGTATCAATTTAAGTGATAAAATTTCAGTATGCTTATTTTGTGAATGCATTCTTTGTCATCCATAATACTTATTGCCCTAAAGTGAGACAGATTGTATAATTATTTCAATAAAACATATCAATCTAAAAATAAATGTGAGAAAGTATATCATAGGTTTCATATTTTCTTATTTCTATTTCCCTTAAGAAAATATAGCAGAAATTAACATCATCACTTTCAACTAGGATTCTGTCTTATAATGGATTATAACATGGAGAATAGACAATGTTAAAATAATCACAAATTAAGAGGTAAATGACAGGTTACTATATAATTGTAAAACTGTTGGTATAATGTTATAGATTAAAGTGTTTTAAAAAAAAATTAGAAGCCTGATGATGGAGCATTGTCTTGGAAACATGTGGCTACAGATGTTAAATAAATAGGAGTTATGACAAATAAATACTTAAGGATTCTGTCTTTTAAATATTTATAATTTGTTATTTACAATTAATTCCCTCACATCACAAAGTTTATCAAGAATTAACATTACTGGTGGTTTAGCATTATATTAATTTCCATCTAATTCCAAATTGATTTAGTTTCTTATATTTTGAAATTTTATTATTTCCACTTCATTATTTTCTTATTTCACATTTTATTATCATAAGGTAAACAGAAGTTAATATTACTTTGAACAGGGACATAAAGTTTCTCCGTAAATAAATGAAAATAACCTTCCCCCTCTAAAAGTAGCGACTAAAACACCGAAATAAATCGGAAGAAGGTAAGAATCGATAAAAGGTATTCTCGGCGGGCGTAGGAGCTGCCTCCTCTTAACCCGACCGTTACCAAAACAGCTTAAAGGGATTATAGGCTACAAGGCGTCCCTGCTCGACTAAGCTTTTAATTTCTATTTGAATCTTCTTAAGCAGGGGAACCTGAACAATAGGGTTGGCCGAAAAAAACACCTCTTTCGGAATTATAATAGCAGTGAAAAGTTGCGAATTATATAGACAAATAAAAGAAACTAAAAACTTTCGAAATCGGTTGACATCTTACGGTCGCGCACTGGCCTTATAGTTTGATAAAATATGAAAAAAAACAACATAATTTTGGCCATCATTTTTTTAAATTTTTGTATTAGATGTTTGTAAATGTAATAGTTTAAAAAAAAAAAATGTCAGCATCCGGCCGGAAGGACCAAAATGTGACGGCGTTAATCGGATTTACCTGTTAATCCTATATTTCATTCATATTCGCGAACATATCTTGTTACGGTAACGGTTCGGATCGGCGACACCAACCCCTAAACCCGCTCAGAATACCTTTTATCGATTCTAACCTTGTTCCGATATATTTCGATGTTCTAGTCGCTGCTTTTAGAGGAGAAAGGTTATTCTCCTACATTTACTGAGAAACTCTAAATCCCTGTTCAAAGTAATATTAACTTCTGTTTACCTTCTAATATTAAAATGAGAAATAAGAAAATATTAAAGTGGAAATAAGGAAATATCGAAATATAAGACACTAAATCAATTTTGAATTAATATTAATTTAATCAACAATTAATATACTACTGAACACCCAGTAAAGTTAATTCCTGATGAACTTTCTCTCAGAGAAGTGAAAATAACAAATTATAAACATAAAAAAGACAGAATCCTTAAGTATTTATTTGGCATAACTCCTATTTATTTAACATTTGTAGCTACATTTTTCGGTGATAATGTTTCATCATCAGGCTTCTAATTTTTTTTAAAAACACATTAATCTATAACATTATACCAATAGTTCTACAATTATATAGTAATGTGTCATTTACCTCTTAATCTGTGATTATTTTCACATTTTCAATTCTCCATGTAATAAGCCATTATATAATATAAGACAGAATCCTAGTTGAAAGTGAAGATGTTAATTTCTGCTATATTTTCTCATGGGAAGTGGAAATAAGAAAACATAAAAAACCTGTGATATACTTTCTCACATTTATTTATAAACTGATATGTTTTATTGAATTAATTATACAATCTGTCTCACTTTAGCACAAAAAGTAATATGGATGACAAAGAATCCATTCACAAAATATGTATACTGAAATTTTATCACTGAAATTGAAACAACAAATACAAATATATAAAACACCAAATCCATGTACAAATAAATCTTGTTAAGTTTCATAACACTTTTACAAGTTGTAAATTTTATCACTTAAATTGATAGAACAAATATAAATATGTAAAACACCAAATCCATGTATAAATTAATCTTCTTAAGTTTTATAACACTTTTACACATAAGATTAGATGAAATAAGAAAACATGAATTTATAAAACACTTAATCCTTTATGAAACTCATTTTGTGAACTTCTGTTTCACTTATTTAGATTTAAGAAGTCTAAATATCAATATAACAAACTAAACAACACAATCCAAGTTGAAACTGTAGAAGTGATTGTTTACATGTGAGGTTATAGGAATGAACTATCGAAAAATGTAAACATGAAGTGAAGCGTAAGGATCGAACTGGTCGGTGTAGCGCGGGTCAACCTAGTTAGGTGGTGTCGCCGATCCGAACCGTTACCCTTGTTACGCTTGAATTTTCCACAACATAAAAAACAAATTCAACCGCACACGGAAATAAAATACACAAGTATTACCATTAAAATAAAATACATGAATACAAAATAATGCACACGCATTCACAATTTAAATATAATAATTTATTATATCTTAAATATATAACTATAATTAACAGGCATAAGAAAGAATGACATTGTAATTACAGCTCGGCAATTTAAACAGATAAGTCGGCCGTCTAGACATGCTTTTCTTTATTTCGTTGCAACTAAGCAATAAAAAGAGTCTCTCTTGCTTAACAGAAGACAAGGCTCAAATAGCATTCATAAACAAAAAGTCGGATTCGACAGTCTGCTTTGTGGAATTGTCTCCATTGTCAATTAATACTGCAGAAGCAGGATCTTGACCAGAGTCACGAGCGACTATCAAAGGTGTTTTACCTTGGAAATCTGCGGCATTGGCTTCGGCAACTTTGGACAAGAGGAACTTGGTTACTGAAGTTGCACCTTTAGAGTCTGCTTCGTGCAACGCCGTGCGGTTTTCAATATTCTTTGCACTGATATCAGCCCCTCGATTTAATAAAAGTTGAACAATACCAAGATTCCCTTTCCTTGCGGCCACGTGCAGAGCTGTAGATCCTTCTCGATCCTTAGCATTTACAGGTATTCCTTCTTTAAGCAAAAATCGGACAGTGCCATATTTGCCTCTTAGTACTGCTGTGAATAATAATGTTTCCCCTTTAGCGTTTGTATGGGAAATATTGGCACCCAAGTTTATTATTATTTGTGAAATTTTATCGTTGCCTTCAGTCATTGACAACCATAACAATTTCGATTTAAAGTCTGAACTTATTTTTGATTTGCCACCACTGTTTGTAAGGAACTCAGTAATTATAGAAAGAGACTTCAATCGTTCAATTTCTCCATGAATATATTTCTTTTTCTCCTCAAAAAACATATTCGAGAACAAAAAAGATAAACTTTCGAAACCTTCTGTCGTAACCTTCATGCCACGTTTTAACATCCATTTCACAATCCCATGGATACCAAACTGCTCGGCAATACTGAGAGGTGTCAAACCATAATTGTTGTCCTTTTCGATGAAGCTTCCAGATTCAACAAGGAGTCTGACTATTGGGAAATTACTTTTCTCAACAGCAATGTGGAGAGCAATGTCTCCACTGTATTTATCAGAATTCACGTTAGCACCTTTATTGATCAATAATGTGGAGATTTCATAGTCATTGTTTTCAACTGCCCAGAATAAAGGAGATGAACCTTCATCATCCAAAGTATTCACGATCGCTCCAGCGTCCAACAGCATTTGAACCTAATCAGACAAACCCGAAGCAGCTGCATAATGGAGAAGTGTTTGGTTTATCTTGTTGGTAAGACGAGTTACATTCGTTAAATCGTTCATTGATTTTAATGCATTCTTGCTCATCAGTATTTTGATAGCATCGAAATTTTCGTTTTCCCAAGCTGCCATTAATGCCTTGCTCATGTTGAAACCCATTCCGTACTTCAAGATCCACCGAAGTGTTTCAGCATTTCCATTCTTTGCGATATCAATGACCACATCTGGAATGGTTGTCATTTGCAAAACCTCTCCAATTAACGACTTGGGTAGAGTTGCACCGTTATTTTGCATCTCTACGATTGATTGAAGTGCCAAATACATTTTGTCTGACGGAAAATGAAAGTTTTCCTTAAGCCAATCCCCAACTATTGGCTCATTGTTAGGTTTCAAATAGGCTGCAGTTTCTAATAGTTGGTTGGAAAGGGAAGTTTCGTTGGCAATGAGGGATTGCACTATCTGGATTAAAGTGTACTGATCCACATCCATGAAGGAAAGGAATTGCCCGGATTCTAATTTAGAATAATAAAGGAATGTCTCCACAGCCTTCCTGAGTTTGTTTGCAAAGTGATCTAAGATGGCAGAGATAAGCTGGTCATGTGCATGATATCCACTTGGGATTGTATTTCACCCTCTGGAGTTTTCAGCTGCAGCTCCTTTACCGCTATCTGGAAAATATAAAATTATAACAATCATTCATGGATTTCATTTGGGTAAATTTCAAAAAATAATTTATGGCTACCTTTGCGGTAATCAAATGAGCCAACGAAAGATGATTTTTCTCTAGAAATACAATTTTTAAACATTCTTACAGAATATTGTTATGTAATCACCTTGTTATGATCATCTCTCAAACTACTTAAATATTTGATTGCTTACCCTATTTCAAAGAAACTTCGTACAATACCTATCTTCAGATTTTATGCCACAACTTGACGGTGGGTCCCGTCCTGTTTCTTCCAAGAGTCCGCCATCCAGCTCTATCCGCTGCCGCTGCCTTCCTTCCTGTGTAATGAGCAGTTTCCTTGAGTCAGCCCCCACGTGTTAATCAGGGTACACCGCTACTTCTGGTTCTGTGAATCCTCCAGAAGTGCTTTCCTAGAAATTTCTACCACTCCTATAATCAGGTCCCTGTCCCAAGCTAACCGTCCGAGATTTATGAATTTGAGAACATCGATGTCATTGTACAAAGAATAAAGTTCTCGGTTCTTTCTTCATTATATTTCTCCATCTTAAATATGCCGCAAGATATTCCTTTCTATAGTGGCCAGTCAGCTTCAATAAATTTTGCCATCTTCCATGCCTGTGAGCCGTAAGTAAGCACTACTCAAATCAAGGTCTTATTCAAACTGACCTGTCTTTGCTTTGTGATCAGTCAGTTCCTTATCAGTCTCATTAGACCAAAATTACAACAATAGGACACCGATATCCATTATCTTGTTAGTAGAAGTTACTAGAGATCCGAGGTAGGGAAAATTCAATTTTTCTATATGTTTGGGCCGATCTCAATTAACTTAGACCTAGTTGGACACCTTATCTACTTTTACGACTATATATTTAGTTCTGGAATTACTTATCTTAAGAAGCTCGTTGGATTTGTAGAAAATAGTTCTTTAGCTCATTCAAAGATCTTGTCACAACAACCATATCATCCATCCTCAATCCCAAGAATTATGTGAATGATGGATAATAGTTGATTTCGTCTGTCTTCTCTCTCTCTCTCTCTCTAAAGTCGAGTATCCGCCATGTTCGCGAACCTCCGCTCCGCAGTGTACATGTGAACGTTTAAGGAACAAAATGTCAACCGAGTTAGTGGCAAGTGTAACCTACATTTTTATGAATTAGGGATGACTGTTGTACCTTAAAGCACTTTTTTGATTTTGTGTTTTGCCACCCACAATTCAGCTGATATGAGTTTTTTCTTCGGGTGGCCCGTCGAGGTAATACTAACCTTTAGTTTTAGAGGACCAAAAAAGGAAAATTTGAAGTAGGATGCTTTGAAATTTTAAACAAATATTTCTTGACTCAATAGTAAGTAATTTTGTGAAGGTAGATCTAAAAATTACTTACTATTGAGTCAAGTAATATTTGTTTGAAATTTCACTTCGAATATTTCACTTACTTCGAATATTTCTTTTTACGATTTGAATCTTTAGGATTTATTAATAAGGGCTGCTTTTGATAAAAATAATTGTGCTGTAAACATTTTTCCTCCGGCCACTCCATTGCGAAATGTGTTAAGATACAAGTTTAAGTTAAGGTTAGGTTAGGAACAATGTTTACCATACAAGAGTGGTCCAAACTGCTAATTTGGTCTTGCGCACGAACATATATCACTCCCCTTTGAGTTTGCACAAAAACCGACAGCCCTCGGAGCATCCTAGAATGTTTACGAACATAGTGGATACCCACTTTAACTGTCTTCTTTAGGCTCAAGATGAACAACATAAATGCTAAATTCATCCCTATCACTGGCCCTAATCACTTTGAAATTGGTTTAAGCGCTCTCTTTGTACTCTGATATTTCTTATACCATGGATGCCCATCTTGGAAAGACTAATTAGCTTCCTGTGAATGTAAAATATTCTAGTGCTTTGTATACCTTAGAGGGAATGCAACTATCATACACATTTTAAAAATTGGCACATTGTGATGGGTTACCACATTATTCTCGATTCCCTTCCATGTAATAAAATATGTCTGAAAACAAAAACCTGATAAATTGTCAAACTCTATGGGTGTTCATTACTGTAATATTCTTTTTATTGAGTAGTAATATATATATCTTGAATTAATTTGAAGTTCATTATCATTATTCATCACACAGCTATTAAGTTCTGTCTTTTTATGAGGGCGTTGTTCGTTTTTTTTTGTTTGTTTTTTTCCTTTCAGGTGTTTAAGTCTATTAATCATGGGTCTTATTATTATATTAATAATACAATTTTAACATATTTATTGATTATTTTATATTCTAATTATTTTATTTCAGATTTTATTAGGCAATCAATGGTACATATATAATGTGATTGCATTTTACTTCTGCCTGTCTTGTAATCTACTGTTTTCATTATATTATTCGTTATGAACAGGTATTATTCTGTATGTTTTCCTATTTTTATTTAGGATAATATACTAGTTCTTTGTAGATCGAATTCATAAGCTTTCTCAATGGCATAAAGCACTAATACTCTTTTATTCGATTTTTTTACATTTTCAGTATTAGATATGTATATGTTGCTTAGCAATATTAAATTTTGTTTGGCTTCACCAAGAAAAAATCACAAGTGTATATTATAAACTAAATTGGAGAAGAAGATAAGCAGGGATGCTGTCAAACAGAAACACCAAGTAAAGTAGAAATACTTTAATGCATATCAACGTTTCGAACTGCAGGTCTTCTTCTTCAGGGCTACTGAACTAGAGTGGAGACGAACAGTGAGTCTGTGGTGTTTTTGTTTGACTGCATCTCTGATTATCTTTTTCTTTATATTTCTTAACATTCAACTATACTTTTATCATTATAAACCGAATTATTCTTTTCTAATATTTATACTACTACATAAAAGGACAAGCCATTTTTCGTTTGTGATCACTAACCGCGAAAACTACTGAACCAATCTATATCAAATTTTAACCAAATCATCTTCATAGTCCAAGGAAGATTTAAAAATAATAAAATGTACAGATTTTCAATTAAATTGTCATAAAAAAGCGATTAAAATATTGTGCGCAGTGAAGTTTGATAATCTACAAACAGGTGGCGAGCACCATTAGAGAGAGGTCACTAAGATACATTGTTATATGGAGCTACGCAATTATAATAAAATTTAATTATTTTCAATTAAATTGCTTTAAAAAAAAAACTATAAATATGTGGTGCGACATGTAGATCCCAGTGCAGTTTAAAAATCGACTGCTATGTGGCTAGCGCCATTCTGCAACATATTTTACAATTGCAAAACTATTGAACCCAATTTTAAGTACATCTTTATAATTATAGAAAGGTTTACATTAATAAGTTTACTAGAATAATAATAATAATTTAAATTTTACAGTCTTAAGTGGCAGAAACGAGGTTTGTCACACTGTTATATAGTTTTTTTAGTTAGAAATTAGAATCCAAACAGATGAAATAGACAAAAAAATGCCAAATCAAAATTTTGACCCCTTGATTTTTGATATAGTGTGTAAAAATATGATTCTTGGAACCCACGGATAATTTGATTTGTCCTTCTCTTGCTTACATAACAGTAATTTTTTAAAATATAATCGTCAAACAATAAGTTAGTTGGCAGCATAACATTTGTTTTTACTGGAGAATTTCGACAGACTTTACCCATGATTCTAAATACTTTTAAAGACGATATAATAAAATAATGTTTAAAATCTTAGTATTAGTATTAGGAACAAAATTGAACAACTATTATTACAAAAGAATATGATAGTTCATCGGGCGGGAGGAGACACTGAATTTCCGATTCATTTACTAAAAATTGGATACTAAGCAGAAGATATAACTGTAAATGAAGAACTAAGTAACAATTTTATCCCAAAGGGAAATACAGTGGGAACTCGTTATTTCGCCACTCGATAATTCGCCTTATCCTGTAATTCGTCAGGTTTTTTATTTATTTTATTCAATTTATTTTTTAAAATAAATAAATAACAAAATTAAATTATTTAATCATCAACCCGCCTCATTTGGTTTGTCACTAAAAACAAAAAAAAAAACAGAACTAGCCCGAAGTCGATCCCTCCATTGATTGTAGTAAGTGATGAAAGAAAGTATGAATGCAGTTGACTAATTCCTGGAATCAGTTAATACAGGAAAGCTCTTCCTACAAAAACATTAGCATCTGGCTCAGCAACTGCTCCAGGTTATAAAATGAGAAAAAATAAGCAAGAGGTAAGCAGCTGGTTACACGTGGATAGTACGGATGTGAGATATGAAATTGTTAATGAAAATGGAATTATAGAAAAAGTGCCGAGTGCTCAGAATGAAGCTAGTGATGAAAAATATAATGACAATGACGTTTCTAATTCTTCCACTATTCCATGCAAAGAAGTAGGGGAAATGTTAACTCAGTGTACTGAGTTGTTTCGAGCAGCAATGTGAATGAGATATTTCACAACTGATGGGATGCGGCAAGTGTTTAGCTTTTTTTGTGTTTTTTGTCATTTTCACTCCGATGTGTATAATGATCATCTGTTCGCTTTTACATTCAATAAATTGCAAAAAAATTACAATTAGTATATAGTTTAAAATGCTTTTTTGTTACTTCACCAGCAAAATTCTGTAATTCGTCATTTCCGTTATTTCGTCACCCCTCTCCCCCACTCATGACGAATTATCGAGTTTTTACTGTATGAACAGAGGTTTTTGGCTTCTTCATAACAATGCCCCCGTCCTCACAGCATTGATTCCCAAAGCCTTTGTGAAGGAATTCTGATTCCAATAAATTTCTCATCCACCTTAGAGACGAAGAGGTCCAAGCAGCTGTGGAAGAACATTTTGCGAGCAAAAAAGGTAATAATTATTTCATGGAATAGAAATGTTGCCTGAACATTGTAGCATGTTGCCGAACTTAGAGGAAAATATATTAAAAAAACAATAACACCGTTTTTTTTTTGTTGTTTTTTTTGTTTCACCTTCCCTTCTGCCTCCAACCGGAAACTAATGGGCAAATAGCAGAACGTAGTAGCTCTTTGATTAATGAAATTTTAGTTTCTTCCAGTATTATCATTCTTCATCTTATATATAACAACATAGAACATTTAAATTCTATATTTCATTAAAAATATATTATAATAATCAAAATCAATACAGTTTGTAAATTTAATGTTTTTTGTTTCTAAAAATATTTAAGTATAAGCTATTTCTTTGAAAAATAAAATAAAAATAATAAGACGTTATTAGAGATGATTATAACAAGGTTACCAATAGGTTACCTTGTTAACTACATTACTTGTTAGATTATCTAACAAGGTTACCATGCATCAATGCCGGAAATAGTTATTAATCTTTCGTCGTTAATAATATTATTATGCAATAATGTTTAAACATTTAAAGTCTAGAGCATTGAAATTGTTATATAAACATAAGTATCTACTTTAAAAATTATACATAGATGAGATAAATTTAGGTAGGGAAAGGAAAGCTTATTATATTAACAATACACAGTCATTAATAATAGCATATAAACCTAACATATAATATATAAAACGATATATAATTATAAACAAAGATGAACATAATAATAGACTCATTGAAGTGATGTTTACTCACTGTTTCAGATCCTTTAACAATAAAGAAAACAAAAAGAAAAAGCAATCTTGCCATAGCATTGGGGGAAGTGATTAAGTGGCCGATGACTCCTGCAAAATAAGTAAACAGCTGATATTAATATCATACAATACATTAAATTGAAAGAAATTAAATAAATAAGAAGGTTGAAGGCCCAATGCAGACAGATCCGATCTCTGACAACACACTTTCCTCCATCCCAATCCTTCAAAAATCAAATCTCCCATCTATGTGTTGGTTTATACTTCGGTGAAATGAATAGTTTGGCTCCTGAGAAATAACTAGCTTTTCCGGCTTTAAATCAGATCTACGAAAACATTATACCTTGAACAGGGAACAACTGTCTCATTCGTGCCAATGGAATGTACCATCCAATTAAATTCATTAAAGTAATTTTAATAAGAAAATACTCAAACAAAAAAAAATAAGGAAAGAATAATATTTTTATTAATATCAGATCAGTTAAGGTAAATAATGTATAATGCCGAAAAGAGTTGGTATGATGTAAGGAATTGCAGCTGAGATCGAAGGAATTATTAGTGATTGTTTTCGATTAGACAATAAAGTTTTCTCCTCTTTTTCGAAGTACTTCCTTCTTTTACAAATCTTTTTCCTCTCAGCCACCTTCTAGCCCAGTCTAATAAGAAGTTTTATACAGCAAATCTCGGAAATGATCCAATGAAGCTGAATTTTAGCATATACCTTTATTTTGGTATTCTAAATAAGTGGTAAAAAGTCATCGACCTCAGCACGTTATCTTCATTAGATATTTAGGGTCAAAGAAATCAAAAATCAGTTTTTCATATATAGGACCTGATAGTAATTTTAATCAGATTTCAGATGAAGCAATCATATTTTCAGATCGGACAAGTAGTTTGGAAGTTATAGTGAAAAATGTGCTAAAATAATTTGGATTTCAAAACAATATGCGGTTTTAAGCGTGCAATAGTGGGTATTTTACGGCACTTCATGAAAATTTAATATATAAGGTCTTATAGTAAGTTGTGATGAAAAAAAATGAAGTTTGGATCTAACTATTAGGTTCGGAATTATAGCCAAAAGAGTACCGAAAAACATGTTATCGCGGAAAAGTTTGACCCCATTCAAAGTGCTGACATGAGGTGTGTAAGTGCATAAAATATGCCATTATTTTTTGACTTCACAGCTTCGTAAGTAGTAGTTAGAAGGTGTAAACATAGTAAACGTTCGTTACGGTACGAGAATCCCCAGTTTATGGTGGGGGGAAGGGGAAATGGTCCCAAGTTTGGGCTTTTCTATTATATCTCGAAAACGGTGCTCTAGAAAAATAAACTACGGATCAAAATTAAAGCTAATTAAATTTCCTATAAAATTGTCCAACTCTCAACGGTATTTGAGATATACGTTATTAAAAAATCGGTAATTATAGCGAAAAACTATTTAAATTTAAATATTTAATAATACTTTTTTTCAAACATTTGATTCAAGTGCCAGAAAAGTATATATCAAATTAAAGCAAATTTAATGCTCTACAACTTTGTTTCTGACAATATTTCTGTGAAACGATCCTGTAGGCACTAGAAGCGTTTTGTCCGAACTGGTGCCCGCTTCTCCTTCTCCGCGCTATATCTCGAAAGGGGTTAATCCAAAAACAAAAATGAATAATACCAAAATTGTAGAGAATTTCTTTCATCTTCAAGTTTTGTAGCCATTCTGATTGACGGCCGATGGATAGAAATCGAGATATTTGAAAAAAAAAAAATGATTTTTGTGACCTTTGACCTTATCTAATGAAGCTAACTTGCTGAGGTCGGTGACTTTTTACTACTCATTTAGAAGACCAAAACAAAAGTATATGCAAAAATACATCTTCATTGGTTCATTTCTGAGGTGAAATCCTTATTCGACTGAGCTATTCTTACATTGTCAAAGCATTAAATTTAAAGTCATCAGTGGGTTCCCGCAAAAACAGATCCCGTCCCTCTGACCTTTAGCTGTCTCCCTTCAACACAGCATCATTCATACCACAGGCGTGCGCACGGAAGGGGGGGGGGGGGGGGGGAGGTGCCAAGGGTGCACATAGGCACCCACTAATGAACTGAACACAGATACCCCATGGAGCCCCTAACTAAATTAAAATGGATGATAAAAATTTGAACTAAACTAAATCGAATAGAATAAAACTAAACTAAATAAAATAAGCTCATATGTAAATAAAAACCAAAATAATATAAATTAAAAAGACAAAAACTGGATACAAAAATATTAAACGTCATATAGACGTGGGAGTAACGGCGCATGAGCAAGTAAAATTTTCGGACGCGGTTTATCTTCTGAAAGATGTTCATTATGAACAAATTAATGAAAACCGGTAGTTGCCAACCGGGATAGCGGTGCGGTATATCAAAAATGAAAAAAAAAATTTGAACATACTAAAATTTTAAAACAATATTAAAAGAAGCTAAATGTTCGAGTTTGATGTCGTTTTCTATGTATTTTTTTTGTCACAGAATTGAATGGTGCCATCGTCATATCTATTCTGATCACCCTTGTCCAATAAAACTGCATAAAAAGTACTTAGAGTCACATAATTGTGAAAAAAAATGACTAAACCAATATAGCGCCTAAACGGTAGTTCCTAGCAACAAATGTCATATAACAAAAAATATTCTCCCTTAAATTTTTAATAAGGAAACTTACAGACTTTGAGAAGAGAAACCGCGTCTGAAAATTTTGCATGCTCATGCGCTGGTACTCCCTCGACTAATTTTGATTCTCGGAACCTAAACATCCGCTCTGAAACATTATTGACGATTCATCCCGTATTAACATAACACAACTAATTTACAAAATTCATATTAAACATGGAACATGTTTTACCCACAGCCTAGTTGTTCAAAAATGTCTATGTCAAACTATCTGTGATTGCACCAAAGTATTCAAAAGATTCTGCCCATTGTGAAATACATCAAACTTAGCTATTCATTTTAGTGTATGCTAATTCATTTTTATTTTGGAGAGAGCCCATCTTGCACCCCCTGGAAACGGCTGCGCACGCCAATGATTCGAACACACTTTTATTGCCAAAGCATCTCATTTCTTGAACTTCCTCCTGTCCAACATTCGCCATTCCTCTGTAGGCTTTAGAACTTCAATTTCAAATGTTTGATAAAGAAAAAAAAAAAGTTATTTAAAAAAAATTTTGACGTACGTTTCAGTTCACAGGGCAAAGTGCCTACTTCTAACATTCACAAATACTATAAAAATATTTTTTTTTATATTCCCACTGTTATTTCTTGTTCCATTATGTGTGTATTAAAACAAAATAGTACTTTTTTTCTAAAATAGAAAATGTCGGGATCTTGAGAAAAGATTTTCTTTGTGTCCGAGAATTTCCGAATTTATTCATTTGATGCACCTGACCGGAAAGTAGAGTGAGTTCTGGAGCTTGGGGAGTCGGAATAGCGTCCTAACACCCTTCAGACTATGTATTGTAAGTTACACGTTGTAACCATTCGAAGCCAATGACCAGACAATACCAGCCAATACCAGATCGCTATATTAACCAAGATTCTCTAAAAATAGTGAGTGCCTTAATTGTTACTGTTTTCTTACATTGAAATCACCACTTCCAATCTATGTCTTCACAGTTCGTAGTTTTTTAAGATTATAAATGTTTCAATGTCATTATCTTTAAAAAAATTGTAGTTACATAATCTTTTTATAATTACAAATCCCAAAATGGAAGGAGGTGGGGTCACCTGGGTGTAGTGGTTAGCATAGCAACCTACTAAACCCAAGATCGCGGGTTAGCCTGGCAGAACCTCAGGATTTTTTTTTTAAGGGAGTAAAAAATCCTTAGCTATGCCGTCCTTCGGAAGGGACGTAAAATGGGGGTCCCGAGCCTGTGCGATGTCAGGTACTCGTTAAAGATCCCTATCCTGATTATACCTGGATAGGCAAAATTTAGGACTCCCACCGTAGCATCGTCCGATTAGCCATAGCAGCATAAAGTGACGTTAAACGAAATAAACAAATAAACAAACAAAATGGAAGGACAAATTCCCGCCTTAAAACTCTCTTTTAGTCTTAAAACTCTCTTTTAATTTCTGTTTAATGATTATTTATTTATTTTTTTTTTTTTTTTTTAACTTTCTGTTTAATTATTTATCCCCTATTTTTTTTTTCCCCTTTGTTACTCCTTAATTATCAGTGTAACATCGCCACTGAATGTCGCTCTATAACTGCAACTCTATGTTTAACTAACGCTCAATCACATAAAACATCCAAAATGATGATACTTTGTAAAACTCTATTTAGATATCTTATATTTTAATGACAAATTCAATGAACTATTTTCTTTTTTAAATAAAGATGTTATGAAGTAAAAAAAAAATCCCAAAATTTGCCATACGTTACATTTACGATAACGCACGTTAAAATTTTGGTAACGTACGTTAAATTTGTTGTCACATTTGTTTTTTGGTTAAAAAAAAGGAATTATCCAATAAAAATCTTCTTTTTTTTTCTTACACACACAATTATACATATACAGTAGAAAAGGCTGTTATAGCTAGAAATGAAAAGTAGGTACTAGCATTTTGTAGCATTATTGATATCGCTCAGGCTAAAAGCTATTTTCATTTTGAATCAAACATTAATTTGGTTGTTACAGGGGCCCACAGCTACAAAACATTATAATAAATAGATTTAATATTTTTTTTTTTTTTTTTTTTAAGACTTTTTCTTAAAATTCATTTTTTTCTACTATATATTTTTATATAGTTATAATATTTATATATATTTTTATTACATATTTATAATAAAAAATAAATAATTTTTTTTTTTTTTTGTTATTGAAGGATTATTGAAAGGGTCTAGACATTCTTAACAGACGTTAATATTTTTTTTTGGGAGGTTGGGAAAACTATAAAATCCATGAACCTTTTAACAAAGTAAAAAAAAAAGTTTGGTAACGTCCGTTATTTTTTTGGAAAAAACACTTCAATTTCTCAGACAAAATTTATTACTATTGCCCTTCCTAGGAAATCACTTCAAATTAGCAACCTGAAATATTCTTTACTAAAACCTGAATAAAAATCATAATTCTGACAAGGTACAAACCCGGTTAAAACCTGTTTTTGTTTCTCATTAAAATTCATTAAAAATTAAGGAAGCGGAAATTTGACGAATCAACTCAGATACGTATTCTGAAGTAGTGTGGCAACATCCTAGTATGTCACAGAACATGAATAAGTAACTTTTTTTAAAAGGATATTTGAGTTTTCTGGAAAGCTAAATTGTATTCCATTTATTCATATTTATTTGAATATGACCCTATAAATTTAAATCGCGACTCTTCCTTATTAAGAATTCGTTTCAACTGTCATTGAGAAAAAGAAAATATTTATCACAATGAAATACGAATTTTGAAAATATAATTCTAATTTTGTTTTTGTATTTATTTTGGGTAACGGTTCGGATCGGCGACACCAACCCCTAAACCCGCTCAGAATACCTTTTATCGATTCTAACCTTGTACCGATTTATTTCGATGTTTTAGTCCCTGCTTTTAGAAGGGAAAGGTTATTCTCCTACATTTACTGTGAAACTCTAAATCCTTGTTCAAAGTAATATTAACTTCTGTTTACCTTCTAATATTAAAATGAGAAATAAGGAAATATTAAAGTGGAAATAAGGAAATATCAAAATATAAGACACTAAATCAATTTTGAATTAATATTAATTTAATCAACAATTAATATACTACTGAACCACCAGTAAAGTTAATTCCTGATGAACTTTCTGTCAGAGAAGTGAAAATAACAAATTATAAATATAAAAAAAAGACAGAATCCTTAAGTATTTATTTGGCATAACTCCTATTATTTAAAATTTGTAGCTACATGTTTCAGAGATAATGTTCCATCATCAAGCTTCTAATTTTTTTAAAAAACACATTAATCTATAATATTATTCCAATAGTTCTACAATTATATAGTAATGTGTCATTTACCTCTTAATCTGTGATTATTTTCACATTGTCAATTCTCCATCTTATAAGCCATTATATAATATAAGACAGAATCCTAGTTGAAAGTGATGATGTTAATTTCTACTATATTTTCTCATGGGAAGTGGAAATAAGAAAACATAAAAAACCTGTGATATACTTTCTCACATTTATTTATAAACTGATATGTTTTATTGAATCAATTATACAATCTGTCTCACTTTAGCACAAAAAGTAATATGGATGACAAAGAATCCATTCACAAAATATGTATACTGAAATTGAAACAACAAATACAAATATATAAAACACCAAATTCATGTACAAATAAATCTTGTTAAGTTTCATAACACTTTTACAAGTTGTAAATTTTATCACTTAAATTGATAGAACAAATATAAATATGTAAAACACCAAATCCATGTACAAATTAATCTTCTTAAGTTTTTTAACACTTTTACACATAAGCTTAGATGAAATAAGAAAACATGAATTCATAAAACACTAAATCCTCGTGTTGTTAACTTCTGTTTCACTTATTTACATTTAAGAATTCTAAATATCAATATAACAAACTAATAAACACAATCCAAGTTGAAACTGTAAAAATGATTGTTTACATGTGAGGTTATAGGAATGAACTACCGAAAAATGTAAACATGAAGTGAAGCGTAAGGATCGAACTAGTCGGTGTAGCGCGGGACAACCTAGTTTGGTGGTGTCGCCGATCTGAACCGTTACCTTATTTTGTTGTAAGTTACATCATTATCTCAGATCTCATTCATTATTTTATGTTTTTAACCCTGTTTACTTTATTTTGAACTTATTTTTATTTTCATGTAATATTTATAATGTGTGCCTATGTTGTATTAGTTATATATCATAATTTTATTTTATTATTATTTTCATTCTCAGTATTATACCCTTAATTTTACATACGGCAAGTATTCCAGCATTATATTATTCATTATAATTATTCTTAAGTGGCAATGGCTCGAGAATAGAATTTATTTTCATTTTATTCATTTCTTTGTATTTAATTGTTCAATATCTGTTAAAACACAATCTCGAGGTGAACAGATATCTGGGGTTGACTCAGATACATGAATTGATAAGCTCTATGAAATAATAAAATAAAAAACGAAATGAAATATTTGAAACTAATCAAAAATGTAATATAGTTGCTAGCGCTAAATACTTATATTTATATCAGGTTATTTTTATAGGGTTTCAAAACAGAGCCATTAGTTATTTCTTAAATACTAATGAACTATCTTAACACGATGTTCAAACAACTATAGATTAAAGGAATTATTACTTAAGCAAAAACAATTTAAGTTGTTGAGGCGACAAATATTTTTCAAAGTTTAAGAGGATATATATTTTTTTTTCTTGATATACTTTATAAAATGTAACCATCAAGTTTTTTGTTCCATAAATTACCTGGTCAAGCAATGGAAAGATGTTATAACAGCTGTTGAATTCAAAATCTCGTATTTTCTCATTGTTTTGTTTTATGGAATATTAATACTTAAACTATACAACTATTTAGGATATTTAGGTCTGTCAAAATAATAACGTTACTGAATTACGGGTTTCAATGATGTGTTAATTAAATTGTAGGTATTGTAAAAACAAAATACGTAAGATGTGTTTATACCTTGACTTTAGTCGACTACCTTAACAATCCCCCGGCAGAACTAAACTGGTTTCTGAATTAATCTTACAGAAAGAAAATCCCACCAGATGTCGTAACGAGATCATAGCGTTCTAGAAAACAGAACATGAACTCAAGGTTGTGAGGCCTTTAATTGACTTTTAAACCATATTTATTAAACCGTATTTTTTTTGCAACAATAGAACAGTTTTATTATTTACGGATGTGTAACAAGCATCCAAAATCGAATAGAGTTTGGCGCTAAGAGCACATTTTAATTTTTTAATTGTTTTCAAGAATTCTAATTAAAAATAGGTAATTAGAATTTTATTTTTTATTGAAGGTTATTTAAGAAAAACTTCTTTAGTAACGTTATATTATATATGCTACCGTGAAAGACTGAAATCGGAGAATGTTGACTTTCACCAGTGAATGTCAATACATACCAAATACGTCGGCGAAAGACCGAATATTTCATTACATTCGGACCCTCACCGGTGTATGTTGACAATCACAAATATGTATGCTCCGGTGGAAGTCCAAAAGACAGTCTTTTCTTTGTTTGTTCTCCTTCGCTCCTTTATTCTCCTGGAAGTCAGTCAGCTTCGTTAGTCTTATACAAACTTTGATGTGCGAGTAACGTTTACTTAATTTTTCTGTTTCTGATACCGTAATTTATACTAAATGGATACTGCAGTAAATCGTGATATTTTTCTTGAAAAGTTAAATGCATTAATTGCGGGTAAACGAGAAAATAATTGTTTTTATTTTTCTCAAGAAAAGTACTCTAAACTACTTTCTGAAGTGGTTTCTACAAAAACTAAGTGCAACACGCCTTTGGATTACAGACGATTAAAACGTTTTGACGTTTTAAAAATTAATGACAAAGAGAAGTTAATTGTGCCATTGAAACCAGGGGAAACAAATATACAGTATTATGTTACCGATACAGAATTATTCAACATACTATATGAAACTCACACCAGATTAGACCATGGATGAAGAACACGTACGCTTAAAGAGTTGCAAGGTAAATACAAAAATATTATATATGAAGTTATAATGTTACATTTAAATTTATGTACATAGTGTCAAATGAAACACAGTGCACGTAAGAAAGGTACCATTGTGAATCCGATGGTCAATTCTGAGTTAAACTCTAGGTGTCAAGTTGATCTGATAGATCTGCATTCAAACAGAGATGGCGAATATAAGTTTATAATGGTGTAGCAAGATCATTTAACTAAGTTTGTCCAGCTACGACCTTTGAAAACTAAAACAGTTGAAGAAGTAGCGCATCTTTCAATATTTTTAATATTAGGTGCAACAGAAATATTGCAATCTGATAATGGTAGGGAATTTAGTAACAAAGTCATATCTGAAATATGTGCAATGTGGAAAGATGTTAAAATAGTTCATGGAAAGCCTCGTCACAGTCAAACACAAGGCTCAGTTGAAAGGGCTAATCAGGATATACAGAATATGCTAACTGCATGGATGTACGATAACGATACAAATACATGGTCAGATGGTTTACCCTTAGTTCAATTTGCCAAGAACACTACATACCACGAAGGAATACGCCAAAATTCCTTATGAAGCAATGTTCGGCGTTAAAGCAAAAAGAGGTATAGATAGTTTCGTCTTTTTTGCCTAGCGAACAAATCGAAAATATTGAAACTGAATTTTTTCTAGAAAAAGAGCGGCCGCCAAAGAGAATATTGTTCTACAAGCAACGAAAATGTTACGAACCTCACAAAAACGTTTTCAGCCTGCTCAAATTGGTGATACTGTACAAAGTCCCAGATATCGACCGTGGTCGTGCAGATAGCCGGAATGTGTTGGCGGTTGTTGTTGGAATAGAAGACTCCGACTTTTATAAACTGGCAACTAAAAACAGTTCCCTCAAGCAGCTTTACACACGTAATCAGTTCGCAATTCGTAAAGAAAAGTTACTTTCCATAGATGAGATTTCTTCTCAAGAAATGTCGCTGAGAGAAGCAGCTATACAAGGCTATACACGCTGTCATTGTAAAAGGAAGTGTTCAACAAATAAATGCAGTTGTAGAAGCAAGGGACTCTTGTGCAGTTCAAAATGTCATAATAGTATAAGTTGTTGCAATAAATAAGATTTAAATCACATATTTAAGCTTTTTTTTATTACTATTATTTCCTTTTTCCCATTTAGAATGTACTGTGTGTTGTAATTCTTGGTCAGTCCTCTCAGAAAGAGAGATGAGGAAATAACGTCAATCTTGTAACGTTTTATAGCGACTGAATTATGGAGAAAAAAATATAAATCTCTGACATGTTCAACATTCACCATTAGAGCATGGTGAATGTCAACATTAACCGGTGTAAGTCCGAAATAAGTGTATTTAACAAATATTTCGGACATTCACCAAGCGACTATGTGAATGTTGACATTCACCGGTGAATGTCGACATTCTCCAAATTTCGGTCTTTCACAGTAACATATATACATACAACTATTTCTTTCGAGTAAATCGTGAAGCACGTAACAGAGGTACCATGTCAAACAACTGTTTCAATCATATTTGTATGTTTTGCCAATAAATTCTATTCAGGATGCATTTTATTTAAATAATAATTTTTTATTGTGCAATACAATATCTTGTTATTATTATTATTACGTTTAATGTTTTATATTTACAAGACCTTTGCTTTAAAAACAGTTATAACCTACGCGTATATTTTGTGTTGTATTTGTACGTATAAATTCTGATAACAATTGTTTTCTCATGTATAAATTGTGTATACAGCTGTATTTATACGTCTCGAGTGTGAATATAGTAGTATTTCTACGTATACATTCTGATTACAGTTAAATTCACATGTACAAATTGCGAATATAGTAGTATTTACTTGTATAAATTGTGAATACAGTTGCATTTATATGTATAAACTGTGTTGTATATTATATATAAATAAAATGTGTATATAAAGTGTTGTATATGAAATGTGAATAGAGTCGTATTATCGAGCCTGAAAATAAATCTACTCGTATTTACATGTTGAATACCTTAAGCAAAGAAAATTAATACAGACAACTATATGAAGAGTCAATTCACTGGAATAATTTGTTGCTTATCATAGTTAATTGAGCATGTTCTCAAGCCACTCGAAATTGGCCCTTGTTAATTATAGTTACGAAATCATGACGTACAAACCGGATATGGTGTTCCTCCCAGACCCGATAGGTATCTCACCTTCCCAGCGCAATTCTTTTTTTCAGCACCACACACAGCTATTCAGGCACCACAGTAATATACACGAATGGTTCAAAGAGCTCCATCGGTGTTGGCGCTGCCGTTTTCGATCCATGTAATGATTTTTCAAATTCGGTATCACTTTACAACTTCGCTTCAATTTACACCGCTGAACTCACTGCTATTTATCTCGCAATAAAACATATTGAATCAATTAGGTATAATAGTCAATTTTTAATTTTGACCGACAGTCTGAGCGCGATATGTAAATTAGAACATTTATAACCTTCATCTAGTTCGAGCTTCCTTATCATGAATATTGTTAAAGCTTTGTTTGATCACTTAGTATCTAATAAAAAGGTTAGGCTGGCATGGATTAGGGTTGGGCGATAGTCGATAGTTACTATCGATATATCGATAGACCATGCCTATCGATGGTCACTATCGATAGATCTTTTTTACTAATTTCAACTTTTGAAACATTCGGAATAATGCTGATCTGTCTCTGTTCAGTGTCGAGTTCTTTTGAAGTTGAATTCGGAATTCCTAGAGCTCAAGGGTTCTCTCAAAGATTAAGCCAAAGGAAAGCAGAAATGCTAGTTTTTCTTTCGGGAAATATGTGGCTCAAGAGTCAATATTTGACTCTTGACATTAAATATTTCGTTATTTTTTTTTTTCTGAAGATTTGATTTGTTCATTACACAGACCAACAAAAAAAATGTTTTTGAAATTTTGTTTTTGCTTTAATAGCTGATTTGTATAGATTTTTTTGTGCTGAATCGAAATCTGGTCTTAGTTCTTTTGTATCACCCATAGTTTTTGAGAAATTTGCTTTTTTTAATATAATTTAAAAAAACATATACAACTGTTTCATATAAATATAAAGCATTATATTACTGTTTCATGAGGCCTTACTTTATATTTATAGGCGATAAGAGAATGTTTCTAGGATCTACAAGGATTTTGCGGAGAAAGTTCTTCTCGCCGGGTATTAAAGACTCACTCACAGATTAGTTCTTTCTGCACCAATGTTGATCCCTTGCTCTACTGTCCCATTCACACAAAAAACATGGAAATTTGGTAAAACCGCCTTGCTGACCAAGAGGCAAGCATGTTACTTTCATGTCACCACTTATCATCCAACCATGAGCCGAATAGGCAATTTTATTCAACACTATTTCTAGGTTTTCATAGCTCTCTTTCATATTTTCAGACTATGGTGCATCAACAGGTATAGATGCATAAGTGTTACTATTGTGTTATAAAACAGCTTTTAAACTAGTTTTGGAAGAATCAATAAACAGCCTCCAGTCTTCTTTTTTGTATTTAACACCGAACTCTTTGATTAGACCTGGGATGTCTGAGCAGTATACTAAATCACCTTCTTGTTCAAAAAATCTCGAAAACTCTCTCTTACTATACAGATATATGCTAGTTCCAACTGCCAACAAGTTATTTTCTTTTAGCCTAGAACCAAGCAATTCAGCTTTTTTCTTTTTTCAACCCAACATCCCTAACTAAGTCGTTAATCTCAATCTGGGTAAATAGATTAGGCTCTATATTTGCTGTAGCACATTGGAACTCTTCATCATCTTGCTCATCTATATCTATTTCTGTTTCAGCAGTGCTGCCAACTCTTCTACATCCACAACAAATTATTTTACAATTTTATTTGTAGTATATAAAAGCTGTTAAATTCTGTAATGAATCAAAAAAATTAATATATTGATGTGCAAATGTGAAAAAATGGTGGGTGATACCGCTTAATAAGTGTCATATTTGGATTTAGCACCCTAAAAAACAGAATAATAAGGTGTTTTAAGTAAAAATGTTTTTTCATCGTTGGCCTGTGTTATTATTGTAACCATATAAATTGTAAATATCTTTTTTAAAATTCAAATAAATTAGTTTTTTTCTCTCATCTTTATGATATAATCTTATAATTTGTAATCCTGCAAATTTCAAATAGTAGGTTGATAAATACATTTAATTAAATTAGTTGAAATTCTTTATTGAAAAGCTTTGGGAAAAAAAGAAGAAACTATCGAAAAACTATCGATAGCAATCGATAGTTTTCAACCGATAGTATCGGCCTATCGATAGTGCTAACTATCGACTATCGCCCAACCCTAGCATGGGTCAGGGGCCATTCATGCATAGAACGAAATGAGATTGTTGATAGAATGGCTAAGGAAGCTTCCGGCCGCTCTGCAAGTAATTTCATAACCCCCTACTCGGATTTGTTCTCTTTGATATATGTCAAGCTGCTAGAAGACTGGCAACTGTGGACCGATACGTCACAAGTAAGTATGTTTTATAAATCGCATTTCCCAAAGGTTTCGTTCATTCCCTGGTTCCAGAAAGTCAATGCTCTTCGATCATGGATTAAAGGTACTACGGACTAATCTTGGTTTATCAGGATTATATTTATTTAAAATAAAGGAGAGCAAATCAGAAGTTTGTGAGTTGTGTGGAGACAGGGAGGACCTAGAGCACATCATTATGAATTGTAAAAAATACGCCTTAGAAAGAATAAAATTTACAACGCAAATTAGTAATAAATTAAATATGAATACAATAACATATACAACTATTTTGCAGAAACCTGCTTCACTAAACAATAAATTCGGTGCCTTCTTGAGTGAGACAAATTTTAAAATTTAGATTAATTCAATTTTAATTAAATCGAAATATAGTTTTTTAATTAAGTCCGACTTATAGAAATGACTAAATGAGCAAATGGCTAATGACTAACGCTAAAGCCTTTGAAAAAAATTGAGTATGTACATATATTCTGAATATGTACATTGTGAGATGAGTACGAATTTCGAAGTATGGCCGTACCTACTAATTACAAAATAAAACCAACTTCGGTTTGGAATAATAGTGTATTTGAATTTTGACAAATTTAATAATAAAAAAAAATATATATTGTGAAATAAAATCAAACAAAATTATCTTCATGATTTCAGCGTTCTTGTCCTATTGATTATTGCTGCAACAACAACAAATAATTTAATATGTATAAAATCAGAAATATTATTATATTTTTTTTAATTTTTACACATCCTTGCACCTAAATAGTTAATTGGACAAGAATACTTATAAATGATAATTTATTGAAAAGTTTATAAAAATTGGTTATAAGTGATTTTTTTTTTCTTATAAAAAACAAGAAAGAATGTCGGAAATTTAATGCTTTGTATATATTTTTAAAAATATATTTTATATTTTCAATTTACAGTAGTTTTTAATGGAAGCTTTTCGAGGGAGCCAAGCTGAAATAAAAATTCAGCACCTCAAAAATTATAAAAATAAATTAAAATATGACTTTTATATTTTTTCCGTGGATTTACTTCACTTGCTCTGACTCACATGGTTCAAATAAATAAGATTGCAATTATGAAAATCATAGCCCAATCAAAAAAAGCACGCATATTTTATTCACTGGCCTTAGTCATTACCCCTACTTCATCAAGAATAGACTTACGTAATTATCTTTCAGTTCTTCCAGTCACCTTCTGGAAACAACGGAAGGTGTTATATACTTATTTAAAATTATATATTCGTACGAAGATGGACATCATTTCAACTGCCGCCTTGATCATTGCCTTGATGCACCTCGCCTTCGGAGTGATACTTTGGCTACGAGTGCGCAAGTTCTACTCCCTGCCTGGGCACTTCGGTCTTCCTGTCATCGGTAACCTCTACTACTTCTACAGAACATTTTTCTTGAATTCTACTAACAGTAAGTGTGTGAAAGTTCTCAATAATTTCTAATATCAAATAATATTAAATGTTATAAGCATATTTCGATTCTAAAATTCGATTTTCGATACCATCGAAATTCTTGGTTAAAGGCAACAATATATTGTAACAACGATCTATTGTTCTCTCTGACTCGGATAAACATGATGGATAAAAAGGATCAAATTACATGAATCAATAATTAAATTAAATTAACAATCGATGATTATAAACAAAGTTGAGAAAAATAGGGGTTGGTTTCAAACATGACTTTTTTTTATTAAAACCAATATAGCTCCTGAACGGTAGGTACTAGCGACAAGTGTTTCATAACAAAAAATATTTTGCATATTATAGGTACTATCATATTAGGACAGTGAGAATGGTTAAATTTCTGTGACAAACGAATAATCGCTGCCACGAGGGTAAAGAGTCAAGACCCTTCCCAATCGTATAAATAATTTTGAGAACGATTCAAAAGAATGTACGATGACTAAAATGATCTTTATTTACGTGAGTATAACTATTGAAATCTACGCGTGTCTATAAAAAATAATTTTTAGAAAAAAACAAAAACCGACTTCAAGATTAAACATGCATGTACAAATTTGAACTAAAAAGTGAACAAATAATATTTTAATTACTTCGAAACAAAGAGTATTAAATGGCAATAAAAGTAGACTTACCGCCTTCCACCAGTGGCGATATTTTCTTTATTCTTTAGGAAGGAAAGAGAACTCGAAATTCGGAATCCACTAGCAACAAATGCCTAAATTCTCCACTTAGCAAATCATTTTAACTTTTCGTTAATTGAGAAAATTTTCAATAGCCATTGTAAAACCACTCGAGTAAATAACCAATTAGTGACTGGTGTACCTATGAACTGAAAAGGTAAAAAATTACAGAAAACAGGAAAACAAATTACACATGAAATTCTTTTAATTTGAGTTCGAGTTATAAAGGCGATGACTTCCAATAGTTCGATTCATAGTGGTGGAAGTCCTTTTGAGCCCTATTTTCAGTTCGACATATTTACACTATTTTACACGTTTTTTGCCTGAAATCGACTTTTTGAGGTGATATTTACGAGTAATACTTACAACCATGGTTTGAAATCGATAATTAAAAAAAATAATAACAAAAATCATATCCGATCAAGATTTTTATCTGGAATTTTTAAAATCATCTGATGATTTTTATTAAGATCGATTTTTATTTTTGATCATAAGTAATAAAAATCAAATTCTGATCATTATTTTTGAACATAATTTTTACAATTAACAATAATAAATGTAGGAATTTTGAGTTATTCCTTTCTAAATCAGAAAGCTGAATTTTCTCCATGATAAAATCATGGAAATAATTCTAAAAATAATATTGTATACAAACATATTAATCAATTTGTGTGTAAAAGGTGATTTTTATTTTCTGCTTAACTTTTTTTTTATCGCAATTTAATCATTATCATTTATGCAATACCGTGTCACTCAGTGAGTGATCATAATTTTTAATCAAATCGATAAACGTCAAAAATCAATTGAAATTTTATTTAAAAATCAGGAATATAATAATTGTTATATGATTTTTTGGAAAAAATAATTATTGATTTCAAACCCTGCTAACAACCATAAATTTTGTTCGACTTATTTAAGGATTCGGCTTATCGAAATTCTACACATCGAGATTTGACCTGTATATTTAAATTATTTTTCTTCACTTATTGAGTACTAGTCTCCCACACGCATAGAAAGCCTGTAGTATTCAATTTCATCAGATTCACTGATAGTTACCCTAATAACAGGTGTGAATTAAATTCTCAAAGAAAAAAAAAGAAAAAAATCTTCTAAACAATTTTGATTTAGCAACCACGGAGAAATGTGTTTATAGTGGAATGTCATATAAGAGTGATTTATTATTAATTGTTTTGTTTTTTTTTCTCAAAAAGCGCTGAGTTGATTTCATTGAAATTCTAATGGGACCACCTCTGAAGTATGACCTGCCGATCAAAAAAAGAATCATCAAAATCGATTCAGAATTGACGGAGTAGTCGCGTAACATACAAAAAAAAATAATAATAAAAAATAATAATAATATACTGACGAGTTGTGAACCTCCTCTTTTTTTGAAATCGGTTGATAAATCTACGCTGAATTTCCTCATGCTTGATATAACTACCAAAAGTCACGTTCAAAGAACTGAATCTCACTGAGGACCCGTAGTTTTATGTTGTATCGAAGTTAAAATTAAAAGAGTTCCTGATTAAAATGAGATTACTAATGTAGAATATTTGCAATGGGTTGGTTATGGTTGTCATTGAGAGCTGCTAAAGCAAGAAAATCTAGAATTGGACTACCCTAAATATTTATTTTTTGATAGGCATTTAAGGGAGACTCAATGATATCGTCAAAGGGAGACATAGTCCAGTCAATGACTGGTAAAATGAGCAGTGTAGAGTGCATAAATAATCGATAGTTTTTGACTTCACAACTTCGTTAGAAGTAGTTAAAAGGTAAACATATTAAAAGTTTTGGAGTGTTCGTTTATATCTCCAAAATGGTGGACTTTAGAAAAATTAAAATACCAATCAGTATTAAATCTAATTAAATTTCCTATAAAATTGTTTCCATATATATTTGTCGAGTATTCAAGGTTCTCGAGATGTACGTTATTAAAAATCGATAATTTTCGAGAAAAAAATAATTTTACCTCACTTTTTGTCAAATATTTGCTTCAAGAGCCAGAAACGTGTATATGAAATTAAAGTAAATATAATGACCTACAACTTTGATTCTAACATTTTTTTTTTTTCAAAAATGGAGAATTAAAATCAATCCCATCAAATAACATTTACACTCCGTCGCAAACCTTCGACATCCTGTCCTACGGTACCTCATAATGATATTCCTCTAATCCCTGTAAAAAGATCCGCTACCTGGAACTTCATTTGGACAAACGGCTAACGTGGAATCCACATACAAGACTAAAACGACAAGAAACGGCCCGTCGTTATAGACTACTCCAACATTTACTAGACAAACGATCAAAGCTTCCAATAAATTACAAGAGACTCATTTACATGACAGTTATTAGACCTATATAGACATACGGAGTTGAGCTTTGTGGCTCCACTAAACTATCCAATTCTTCTCGAATCCAATCCTTATACCCGAAATCCTCCGAAAAATCCTTAATGCTCCTTACTTTGCCACGAATAAACTTATCAATAAAGATCTCAATGTTCCACATGTTGTTGATTTATCCCAAACCAGATACCAATCCTTTCATAGTAAACTACACTCCCATACGAATCCATTAGTCTTCCAACTTTGCAATAACGGCAGGGACTTTTAGTATGTTTACATTCTAATTATTCCTAACGAAGCTATGAAGTAAAAAATAATCGGATACATCATACACTCTACGCCCCTCATTTCAGCGCTCATTGATTGGACTAAAAGGAGACTCGATGATATCGTCAGAGGGAGGTAGGAAATAGGGTCCATGGCTCTGAGGGAAATCGGTCTATGAGAAGATATGAAAGATCAATGATTAGGCTTCATCTAAGAATTCATAAACTTAGTGTTTTTAAGTTCTGTGGGAACCAATTCTGTGACAACCGTCTATGCTTGTGGGGCTGATAGTAAAGGTACTGGTACCTCGACAATACCAGTGCGCTTTGAAGCTCAAACGAATTAGTTTAATAGGATGTATAAAAAAATGGCCTCGGTGATTGAATCTCAGGAATAAATATATTCAACTTAATTATAGTTAACCGACTATTCATTCTGAGAAGACTAATCTAAGGTCATTAATCAACAATGTTGCCTTGATAAGACGCTAGTTATTTTTTGTTTCTTTTTTTTTTTTAGAAAAAGTAATGTGGCGGTATCTTAAGAAATTCTTGCTATTTTGAGGCATTGTTGATGGACATTTTGCCCAGCAGCTAAATCGGTTCGAAAAATCAACCAAACTAAATGAAAAGGGGTCTTTGAGAAGTGAACAGTTCGGAATTGGTTTCAAAACGTTTTCATTGGAAATACGTCGTTGGAAAGAAAGAAGGGCGTATTTCAGAACAACGAAAGAATGACCCATCATGAAGGCGCTGACTACAAGCGGACCTAAATACTTTCAGGACACGGACAAACCAAATACTTAAAACGCTTTATAATATTAAACAATGATAGTGTCCTCATGATAGACTGGATCAGAATTACCGACATTTGATATATGATGAAAGGACTTGACAACATTAGGACAAACTAATATAGAACATTATAAAAAAACACGGAAATTGGCCAGAACCAGAACAGAGACTTATAACTAAATTTAAATCTGACTTTTTACGATTTATTAAATAGACTTTAACAGACTGACAGACAAACGAATGTTGGAAGATAGTATAATCGTATATCTTGTTGTGCAATAGTATCATTCAATTATTTATTTTTCAATATTGTTTATTAATTATTCAATTATTATTATGCGAAATTGTATTACCTTTGTTTTGCTTTGTTTTATTTTGATTGTTATTGTTTTCTTTTGTTTTATTCTTTATTTTGTTTACCTGATTGTACGAAAAAATAAATACGATGATTTTGAATTTCTAAAAATTTAAACAGTGATCTTGATAATATGTGAATTCTGCCTGAAAACTGGCATGGCGCAATTACGAAAAATAATCTCTCCTCTTATGGGGTTATATATATATATATATATATATATATATATATATATATATATATATATATATATATATATATATATATATAATAGAATAGAATAGAATATGTGTGTGTGTGTTCATATGTTTCGAACCACTCCGAAATTTTATCTTAACTTCTGTTTTAGTATTTTTTTGTTTTTTTTTTTTTAAATTTTAGTTTATTTTATTTTAATTCATGGCTATAAAGGAAACAAATGTTTCAACTTTTAATAGCTTTAGAAGATTATTCCATAGTTTTTTTCATTAAATTTTTATTAATATATAGTTGCCATACATTTGACAAAAAAATCAGACGAAATTACGGTGTCTCTGATTTTTCTTGATGATGAATGGTTTCTTAACAACGGCTCGGCTGTATAATCCACGCACATGGAGGTGCCTAATGACAGTTACTTGGCTGACATTCATCGGAGATGTCTTCGGCACATCTTTCTGAGTTCATTTTCGCAAGTCTACTAAGGACTTCATCTTCATTTTTTGAAGTTTTCTTTGGCCTTCCCTTCCTTTCAATCCTCTAGGCCATGACCACCGCGAATTTTAAGTAGGAAGTCATTTACGATTAATTTTCTACCGGAAATGTTTTGGGAGGATTAACCTTCCTCGAAGAGAGAGAAAATGTTTTTCTCGAAGCTGTGGACTGTGTGTGGAGCCATATCGATAGCCTCAGTGCAAGCATAAACTTAATTAGGCCATCCTGTATTCAATCCTCTGCAAACAGTCACAACAAAGGGTTACCGGAAAGGTATATTGTTAGAGGTGTATTTTTTACTAGAATTGACCGATATAACTTACTTTGAACGGTGTTAATAGTGACCAAATATTTAAAAAAATTTAAGTGGCCAGAATCTTTTGTACACAGTGTATATTTATATAATTTATTAATATAACAAGTTATTAATAATTATATAATTTATTGCAGGTATGGGAAATTATTTCAATCAAATTTCTGAAAAATATGGAAAAAATGGAATATGCTTTCATTATGTATATGGTTTTGGATTGATTGCGTTAGTTTCATGTCCTCATGTCGTCAAGGTAATAATGTATTTGTGTCCGCTGATGCTGTGTGACACAATATTTATAATTTAGCTATACATTGTTAAATATTATCTAATTATTTATTATTACTGCTAATATTAATATCAGTATTCAAAAGGAAACAGTTAAAGGATGCTTAGGAACAGATAGTATTGAACATTCAGAAATAAAACTATTAATTTATGGCTGCTGAGAGCGATGTTGATATAATAGCAATAATAATAATGATGAGAGGATGTTTCTGTGGATATTGCTTAGATACTGTATTAGGACTCGTATAAACATGTAATGAATGAAAAATAATCTTTATTTTAGAATAATATAATACCTTATATTATATAGAGTATTATAGGATAGTCTTGCTACATTTATTTGGTTAGTCAGTATCGGCAGTTCGAAATTGTAATCTTATTTCTTCGTTTCCAATAGCAAATACATATCTTACAAAAAAGTAAGGCTTGGATTACAGTATCAATGTTGTTTAATTGTATTAAATTAATTATCAAACAGTGTTACTTAAGTACACAAAAAATCGCTTTGTAATAAAAAAATATTAAAAAATAAAAATAAAAAGATAATTAAAGTTAGATTCCAGAAAAAGAAAATGAAGAACGCAAGATGAAAAGATATACTTTTTTCTCAAACTATAAGTGCAATAAGTATACGAGACCTTGCGAAACACCATAGCATATTAAAAAAAAAAATGTTCTTGTAAATCATTTCAAGGAAAGAAGTTTCATAATTTTTTTTTTTTTTTTTTATGTCAAAGTTTAACTGGAATCCTTGTGAAAATCTAAATAACTAACCATTTATGTATGTTATTAGTCCTGTTATTAAATTTATTTTCACTATTACTAGTTATTTTTATGTGGTTGTCAGGAAAACAATGCCGACTATCTTGTTTTATCTTAATTACCTCTCTGTGTAATAAATCGTTTATTTTTAGGAGATTATTATTTTTTTAATTATTATTATTATTCTTAAACCAAACAAAAAAAAAATGTTTACCTACTTTAGTAATTCAAACATTACTCACAATTTTAAACGTGTTTTTTGTATAATTCGTTTTATGAGTTCAAATTCGGTCGGCCAGAAACACAAAGTGCGGGGCGAAGATAGTACATGAGTGTGAATTGTTAAACAGTTCAACAATGGTTTGAAAATTTTCGGGGGGGACACTTCAGCCTTAAAGACAAGGAGGTTCGTGGCAGGTCTTCTTCACTGGATGACGATATCCTTGCATTGACGTTATTGAGCATTATTATTATTAACATAGCACAACGTCCCTGATAGTAGCGGTATTCTCCGCTAGAAGTAACAGTCTTCCTCGATCTTCTCAAGCCTGCCTATATCCTGTCTAGTGACACACCTACGGAAACTATAAAACCAGCATCAACACCACCCGATGAAAACCATATCAAGGAGGAAAAGGCATACCATTTCTCGACTACAGGGTAGACGCGACTGGTATACACAGCCTCTTCCAGCAAAAGTTAAAATGATTCAGGAGTACCCGAAACCCAAAATCATCAGTGAACTTCGCAGGTTTCTAGATATGATAAACGTTTACAGGAATGCCTCCCTCACGCTGCCGAAACACAAAAAACCCTTGAACCAATACACACACAACTGCAAACGGAGAGATAATATTCCCATTACATGGACGGAAGAGACATTACAAGATTTTGAACAATGCAGAGTCTCGTTGAAGCTGTAAGGCCGGTTTCACACTGCGATACCGAGCAGCCGATACACGTATCCGACGCTGTATGAGACGCAAAAAGAATCGTGATTCAGCCTGCTCTTGGAGGCATGCTGCTTGACAGGCTACTCGTTTGGAGTGTCGGGACATACGCGTCGGCGGCTGGAATCGCAGTTCTGAAGAGGCCTGGCCTTAAACTATGATTCCTTGTTCTATCAGTAGCTTGGATACTTGTACCGGCTGCTCGGTATCGTAGTGTGACAGGGGCCTAAGGCTCTCCCATCCTGGAATTTCAGGGGAGGTCTCTTTAACGTATGATGCATCCGACAAAGAAATTTGTCGTCCGGCATCAGCAAAAGAACGGTGAATGGCATACCCTTGGATTTTTTTTTAAAGCTCTGTTAAATACACAAAGAAATTATGCTACTTACAACAGGGAACTCCTCGCGATTTATGGAGCAATAAAACATTTTTGCCTCTCCTAGAAGGTTTAAATTTCAACATCATAACTAGAGACCGGATTTCTGTGTTATTGCACATTTAGTTCGCTTTGATTTAGCGCTATCTAACTTAAGTAATTATCTCATTTATAACCTAAATGAGAAGAAGACGAAATAAAATCAATTTTGAAAAAAAAAAAATTAAATCCACTGACTATCGTATCTGATTTAAAGTTTATTAAATCGCACCTTTCAACCGCTCTGATACGATTGGAATCCCGAAATCAATCCTTGAATTCCCAGATCGAAATTATTGAAACTCTCGAAGAAAGCTTAAAACGAATTGAAAATGAAAAAGGAAGATGTTTGTTTTCAAAATTTGAGTCAATCCTTGAGAAAAACTAAGGCTACATTTGTTAAAAAAAATTAAATTATGTATTGTATCAACGGAAGGGAAATAGAAGCTGATAATCTGAATCCATCCACAATCGCCTGCCACAAAATTGTCCTATTACGTCCATAGATGTAGAATGTTCCTTTTCTTTGCTAAAGAACAATTTAAGTGACAGGCGGCATAATTTTTCTGAGAAATATTTTGAAATTAACAATGTCGTACATTTTCACAAAACTTTTAAAAAATAATTTTTTTTTTCAAAAACATTTAATTATATTTTGATTCCATGTAAAAGATTTTTTTTTTCCCTTCATTTATTGATATTTACAACTGTACAAAATAATATACAACAAGTAAATGTGTTGACAATGAATTCAATGGCATGCAAATAACTTGTGAAGAACCACTCACTAGTAGCACTTCAATAAAATCTACACTAAAAGGTCTCTAGGCCATCTTCTTTTCAGACGCCTCGGAGGATTATCAGGGATGGAGGAGGAAGCAAGTTGGGAGACTAGTGGATTGGAGTGGTTATGGAGCTTACTATGGAAGGATAGGTATCTGGTTAGGGCTAAGTCAGAAACATATAGAACATTAAGATGTTTATGGATAAGTTTATTGGTCACAAAGTAAGGAGCATTGAAGATTTTTCGAAGGATTTTGGATTGTAAGGATTGGATACGAGATGAATTGGATGGTTTAGTAGAGCCCCAAAGCTCAACTCCGTACGTCCAAATAGGTCTAATCACAGTCATGTAAATGAGTCTTTTGTAATTAATAGGGAGCTTTGAACGTTTGTCTAGTAAATGTTGAAGTAGTCTGTAACGACGGACAGTTTCTTGTCGTTTTAGTCTTGTATGTGGATTCCAAGTTAGTCATTTGTCCAAGTGGAGTCCTAGGTAGCGGATCTGTTCAACAGGAATTAGTGGAATATCATTAAAGGATACTGTAGGGCAGGATGTTTACGACAAAGGGTAATGGTTATTTGATGGGATTGATTTGGATTTATTTTGATTCTCCATTTTTGACACCATTCTTGAAGGTTTAGGATATGGGATTGGAGTGTTTGAGAGGCAATAAAGGGATCATTGTTTACTGATAAGTGGTCATCGGCATAAGTGGTGAGGACAGTGGTAGGATGAGTTGGGATGTCAGCTGTGTACACTGTGTAGAGGATAGTACCTAGAATACTACCTTGAGGCACTCCGGCAGATTGGGTAAAGAGGGGAGAATAGGAAAATTTATGGTTTACTTTGAAGGTTCGGTCACTGAGATAAGATCTAATAATGAGGAAATATGAAGAGGGTAGGAACTGACGGAGTTCATACTGCAGTCCCCGGGTGCCAGACTCGGTCAAACGCTTGTTCTACATCAAGAAAGGCTCCCGTGCAGTACATTCCGCGCTCCAATGCAGAGGAGACAACGTCCACCACACGATGACATTGCTGAATTGTTGAGTGTGATGTTCGGAATCCAAACTGGTGATCTGGGATTACATGATGGGAATCTAGGATAGGATACAAACGTTTCAAAATGAGTTTTTCTAGGATTTTACCTATGATTGGCAAGAGAGAAATAGGAGGAAAATTTTAATAAAGATATTTATAATACTTTTAATTAACAATTTTTTTCATCTCCATTTTTTCCCCAAATTTTAAAGTATTTTAGATTGAATTAACACTAAAACGAAACGTTTGTCGAAATTTCGAAAGTTTATTCAAGGCTGGTTCAGTTTGGTATATTTGTGTAAATAAATGGATTGCTGCATGTATTAATTTTTTTAATTCACGTGTTGAGTTTTTTACTATTTGTCTGATTTAATTTTTTTATTTTGTACTAAGATTGGGTATCTAATTGCTCTGTTATAGAAAAAAATAAAATCATTTAACACAAATCATAGTCTATGTCAGTGTTTCCTTTTTTCAAGAAACGATGAAATCCAGAATCGACATATTGAGCGATCGATTGAAATGTCAACATATTGATAGCTGAAGACCTGCCAGAATACTAATAATGCTGATAATACACTCTGAGAAGTTATATTCGTATGACTTTATATCATGTTCGAAATGTTCCATATTCACGAAAGTCAGGAACACTACACGAAGAGTAGGACATTAAATAGTGTATACGTGTTCTTATATCGGCCATATCACTTCAGGTGATCTCCCCCTCAAATAAAAAAAAAAAATTCAAATTGGAGAATTGATTTTCCACTCAACGATCGTTCCCTCGTTCAATTTATAGCGTTGCTTATCAAAAGGTTTCCCCGATCATTGCGAAATATAAGCACAGGTGAATCATGGTTATGCTACCATTTGAATATCTATCGAGCCACTTCACAAGATGCAGGAAATGGAGTGACGCCATTTGTGGTCGGTAGTGAAATGAGCGTCCTCAGACCTCATTCGTTTTTCCTTATATTCTTTTCAGCTGACGTCAGAATCCCAAGGCCACCATAATTAAGACTCTAACTCAATTTTTTTCTGTTTGATTTAGATTATATTTTAAATTATTTTCAATAAATATTTAATAAATTGATCAGACTAATAACTATTGAAATAACATTTCATGTTTCTTTCTTTTTTAGAAACTAGCTTACCATCCAAATCTAAAGGATAAGGATTCTCACGGATTTCAAGGTATCAGCATGCTCATAAGTGCACTTTTTGCCAGGCCCCGTAAGTTTTCTTGTAGTAAATTCACTTTTCACATAAATTACCTTGCACGTACAGTGATTATACTTCATTAATAGCCATTCATCTGTTTTAAGTTAAATTAGTGACGATAAGTAATAAAATTGACTAAGAATCTGTTCACACAATATGCCCATTAATATTTCTCATATAAAGGAAATGTCAATATGGCGATACAATTTCTCACATTAGAGGGGAGGAAATATGGATAACACCGAATCCCAGTAGAAACTGAAAAAAAAAAAATTAAGTTTATAAAAAGCATTACTTTTAATAATGTGCTTACATTATAAATTCAATACAAAATTTTTTGATAGAATTATCCTAATAATAAACGAAATTTGTAGAACAACATATTGAACACGTAAATAAAGACATAAAAGTATTAAAATTTATATAATTTGTATTTATACTATAATATAAAAATAATAAAATATTATAGGTACACATATATCGCATGATATCTACACATAAAACAATAAAATATAAACAATAAGCATTTAACATATTTTAAGTACCAATCATATTTTCAGGATTATAATTATGTATAAGTATGTAAAAAATTTTACAACATTTTTGTATTTATTTTGACGTGAATACGTCTATAAATTAGCTAACTATAGGGACAATCCAAAAAACCTAATGATAACAAAATCAGGGGATGCAGTTTGGGGTTGTAGTTTCAAATCTA
The DNA here is from genome assembly GCA_003667255.2 of Euschistus heros. Taxonomy (NCBI): domain Eukaryota; kingdom Metazoa; phylum Arthropoda; class Insecta; order Hemiptera; family Pentatomidae; genus Euschistus; species Euschistus heros. The sequence continues at coordinate 118,068 of RCWM02000876.1, read as the reverse complement.
TCCTCGACATCCAAAATTAAATTATACGACTGGATAGCTAAGGGATCAAAGAATTCGTTACAATTATGAGAACAGTGACGCATCGCGCGCGGAGGAGGGAGAAGCGCCGCAAGTTATAGGTTATTTTGCTGCGTTTAGAGATTTGAAATAAGTATAACTTTTGACTCGGAAAAGCTATGATATTTGTTTAAGTCTTAATCGTCAGCTGTCCTCAACATCTATCAATTGAATATAAAATATTAGTTTAAAGTAGTGACAGTGAATATAATAAGATGTTAGAATAAAATAATATTATCAAAGATATATGAAGCCGGCCTATGCGCGTCAAACATAGAGATCGTATATGGTTGGAAAGGGCTCGTGGCGGAGAAGAATAGAAGAGTGAGCCGCGAGAATCTCAAAGTGCGGAATGGGATGGAGAAGACCACACTTGGAACCATCGTGTACCGGAAGGTAGTATCAAATCCGAGTAAGGAAGAGGTGCGATATGACGGGCCCTTCAAGGTCGTTGCTATTTGAGAACATAACGTTGTATATAACGTCTTGCGGCAAAGATCCGTTGAGAATAAAAGTTCCGCAGTTTTTTTTTTGAAAACGGCCTTTTGGAGCCTTATTTTACTGGACTAATAATAAGATTTATCGCTATAGTGGCATCTCTGATACTGCGGCTTATTTGCGTGTGAACAGTGTTGGGCATGTATCAGGTAGGGTTGGGCGATAATCGATAGTTACTATCGATATATCGATAGGTCATGCCTATCGATGGTCACTGTCGATAGTGCTGACTATCGATAGATCTTTTTTACTAATTTAAAGTTTTGAAACATTCGGAATTATGCTGATCTGCCTCTGTTCTTTTGAAGTCGAATTCTGGATTCCTAGAGCTTAAGGGTTCTCTCAAAGATTAAGCCAAAGAAAAGCAGAAATGCTAGTTTTTCTTTCGGGAAATATGTGGCTCAAGGAGTACCCTTGACTATTGAAATTAACAATTTCGTTATTTTTCTTTTCTGAAGATTTAATTTGTTCATTATTATAGTAACCATATAAATTGTAAATACCTTTTTTAAAATTCAAATAAATTAGTTTATGATATAATCTTATAACTTATAATCCTACAAATTTCAAATAGTAAGTAGATAACTGAATTTAATTAAATTAGTTGAAATTCTTTATTGAATAGCTTTGGAAAAAAAAGAAGAAACTATCGAAAAACTATCGATAGCAATCCCTAGGCCTAGTATCAGGGCGCATGAAACTCATGCATCTTGTTGCATGCGCAGTCACACACAAAGTCGCATTGGACATTGGAATAAAAAAGCCATCGTCTAAACGCACATAAAAAGAGATACAGGTTAGACGAATTTGGTGGAGCAGTCGTTCGGTTTCGTTACCTAAATAACCGATAACGATAAAATAAACAGGTATATATCATTGTAACGTGATCGGTATATTTAAAATGGCATTTCATAAAAATAAAGAATAATAATAATAAAATAAATAAATCACGATATATCGATATTTTTGATCGCCTGCGTATCGTGTATCGTATTCAGAGCTCGAAAAATTATCGATATTTTTCTTACGATACCCATCCCTAATCATATCTAACCTGAGACAAAGAAGAAGAAGGAAAAAGGAAGAGAGAATCTTTTCTTGATTTACCTCTTCAGTACATGCAAGGAGGCAAGTAATTTGAACCGTTATTAACACACCCTCACTTAGATAATACGTAGTGTCATTTGCCTCTGCTGCGAATTTATATATGCAAACAATAAATAAATTAAACTGAGTAATTACTGAAATGTAAACAAAGCATGAGTAACAGCAGTATAGCCTCTACAATTACCTACATCATTTAAACTTCCTTAACGACCGTTCATAGAAAAAAATAAAATTTTGTGGCTACCTAAATACCTAAATCTCATGAGCGTGAGCTCAAAATTTTAGTTCTACTGCAATTCTTTTCTGTTTCAGGTTCAGACAATTTATGGAAATTAAGGAGGAAAGAATACAACGTTGCATTAAATAGAACGACAGTGAAAAATAACTATTTCAAAAGATTCCTCAAGTCCGCTGATAAACTTGTTGATATGATGCTGACGTCATCATCTGCTGTTGACGTACATAATGCCGTTCTCAGTAATACGATTAAGGTTAACTTGGGTAAGTTTTTCTCTATCGGAAATTCTGCCACTCAGCGTAATGCTGTGTAAAGAAAAAAAGTAATGCATAAAATAAATTTTCAATAACACTATTGCTATTATAATTACAATAATTTTTTAAGTAGTTAAAAACATGACATAGTTACTATTAAAATTCAGTTAGTACCCTTTTTTTTAATGTTTCAGCTACGCTGCTAGGTCTGGAAACCAATTTAGCCTACGATCCCAAAGTTGTTCATGATTTGGATAGGTAAGGTATTATTTTCACATTCAAGAAAACCAGTAGTTTTGTAAGTAGTATGTTATTAAGATATAGAAAAATTATTTTAGGAATCGAAATGAAAAAACATATTTTGACTAAAAGTTGAAGTTTCACTTTTAAAGTTTTACACTTTATACATACACCTAACTATATTTGTGATCTCAGTGAATAAGTGTTAATGTTGCATTTTGACCAAAATGAATTAAGTGCCAAAAAGGAAACATAGATGTTTTCTTCATGGTGAATAAATGTTTTAGTGAGTTCATCTTAAAGCACTCACAGATATTGTAGTGTGCGCTTTTTTCCATCTTGAGTTTTGTAAAACTTAAGTAGTCAAGTCGATTTAATCCATCTCACACACTTGGGTGAACAACTGTCAAAGTTGATCTGTTATGTACGCCCAGTGAAAAATGGTTAAATTTAGTTAATCATTCATGCACAATTTAGTTTGTGGTGGCCAGCTGTCTAAATCAAGTTACTCAATTTTGAACATTCAATAGATAAGTTTAGTTAACTACTTGTGAATGTTTATGGATGATTCTCAAACTACAGGCGAATTTCTAGCTACCTAAATTCTAAATTTAAATGTTGATAAAGCTTCATACATTCAATACTTCATAATGATAAAAGTACAATAGAATAAGTAATAGAATACAGCTTTTTAAACTCGGAAAGTCGGGCCCTAAAAAGTTATGATATTCGACCAATTATTCACTGGGATGACAGTTATATTGGTAGCGAAGGTGAAAAAATGCGTCCACGACTTCTAATATACATAAAAATTTGTTATTTATTGATTTTATATTGCTACATTTTTAAATATTAGGTTGCTACAAAAGTCCTGTATAATTATAGTTTTATTTCAGTTAAAAATAACTTAGTTCCTATTGACCAAAGCGTGGTGCACTCAAAACTGCATAAACTCTGTCCAGTTGTTCACAGTAAATTTCCGATAGGCGCGCATATCTGACAGATACGCATCGGAAATATATTGTTTAATTTCCTTTGAATCTTGTCGGGATTTTCCCACTTTTCTATCCTCCTTTTAACCTAACTCTAGCATTGTATTGACAGGGGATTCTTACGGCAAACAGTACGGTAGAAAAACGTGTTTTTTTCTCAGGAATACATTAGCCTATGTAGATTTTTAGATATTTTATTTTCACTTTATTATATTCTATTATTATATTGTTAAAACTAATTTTAAAACGCTTGCAATAGGATAACAATCCTAGATTTCCATCATGTTATCCCAGACCACCAGTTCGGATTCCGAGCATCACACTCCACTATCCAGCAATACCATCGTGTTGTTGGCGTGGTCTCCTCAGTATTGGAGCGCGTTTTCCCTAAACCTACTTAATCATGAAACCACAAAGAAGCTGCCTGGTGAAGGCTCATTGAGGAAACCAAGGACCACATTGGTCTGTAGAGCCACTGTGTAGTATTGTTTCTTAGTATAATTTTGTAACCTATCGCTTAATTAATGTAACTTTGTTGTTATTTCTGAGTCTCTTAAGATACTATGAAAAAAACTCCTAGGTATTCACAGTCGGCTTCTCGAAGCTCCATCCCAGTGATCATCTCTTCACTCTCCAGCATCTTCCCTCCAACCATCTGCTCCGAAGGTTTGGCCGAGTCCTGCTTGGCTCGGACACCGCTTGAAGGATTTAGGGCTTAACTCATCATACTCCGGACTTCATAGTGTGTCGCTCCTCCTTCATCAGCCGTCTATATTAATAATTAATGTAGTAAATTATAATATAATTGTAAAATTATATTTTTACAATTGCTTAGCCATAATACACTGCACAAAACAGACAAAATGTGACTTTTTTTATATAAACCAATATAGTTTCTAAACGGTAGGTCCTAGCGACAAAATTCTTATTACAAAAGATATTTTCCATTAAAGGTTTGGGCTCACTGTCCGACCATCAGGAACAAACTCAAAATTGTATAATGCCTTCGAAGTTCTACCAAACAAAAAGCACCACTTTTTTTCCCGAACGAACCGAAGTCACAAAAAAATCAAATTATTCAAAGTAAATATTGACATAAATAATAGGGCGCATAAAAAAAAAAAATGACGGTTTTATCAAATTCCAGAGTTCAAAAGTTTGTAAATATCTTAATGCTATTTATTATTTACCAATACTTAATAATCCCTTTAGAGCATTCTCTAAGCTTGTTTCTAACACTGGACGTCTTAAAAAAAAGCCTCAGTTCAGTTATTTATTTCAAAGAAGAAACAGTATCCTACGAAATTCTCTTAATTTTGAGACATTACTGGAAACAAAATTTCACAGTCACTGAAGCAATTCGTGAAATTATTAAATTATGAAGGCGAAGGTGTCCTTGAAGAGCGCACTGCACGGCGTTGGTTTGAAAAATTTAGAAGTGGAGATACGACGTTAAAAAGGAAGAAGGGCTCCGGACGGCCATTAATGGATACTGATAAGGTTCTGAAGGAAGCTGTTGAGTCATATCCGTCCACAAGTACTAGCAAACTTGCCAGGGAGTGTGGTGTGTCGAATAATACTGTTAGTCGCCATCTTCTCTCCATGGGGAAGGTGAAAAAGACCTGTGGACTGGTTCTTCACGAACTTACTCCTCAACAATCAGCAGTCAAACCAAAGAAAAGTTTACAGAACTTCATGGGTTTGAACTCCTGCCTCATCCACCATATAGTCCAGACCTCGCACCTTCGGATTACTACTTGTTTCGATCCATGGCCCATTTTCTTCAAGGGAATAAATCTGATAATTTTGCGGAAGTTGAAAATGCTGTCTAAGAGTTCTTTGACAGACACCCTAAAGAATGGTATCAGCGTGGCATCGAGCAATTGACTAGCAGATGGGTAATGACGGTAGATAACAATGGACTATACTTTGAGTATTAATTGTATTTTACATTTAAGAAATAATAATACAAATATTTTTTTCAAAAACGGCCATTTTTTTAATACACCCCATTAATAGGAACAAAGACATCCTTATACCGTAAATTAAGAGAGTCGGAATTAAGTGTTGTGTTCATGCACAAGGACTTTTGTAACAACCTAATAGAATCAATTTTTCCAAGGATTAAAATCCTAAAATTTTTCAGGTTGTTTAGTAAAGCTTCACTACTTATATGCTTTCCAAGATTACTTAAAATAATACTAAGCATATTAAGACCAATCGAAAGAATTTACCTGGGGAAAGTTTTGGATTTACGAAAACAGGTACAAGCATTCCCATTTTTCAAAATTAAAATATATTGCTGATATTAATAAAATAACCAAAATGGCAATTTTATTTGTTCACCTTTTTATGTTACTTTTAGGTGGTTGTAAATATTGATAACAAGATGGAGAAATTTAACCAGCGCCTTCCTTCAGGTATTTAATACTTCATTTTATTTTAGGAATGTTTCATTTAAGTAGTGGTTAAGGAGATTTTTTTTCCATAGTAATGCACAGTACTTGGATATCGGACTAAGCATTCCAAAAAACAAATGGAAGCGTTTAACAACATTACTATCCACAGGTTCCATTTTACTATTTGATGCTGTGCCATTTGTCTAATTTATTTTTCAGTGCATTCTTATGCATTTTAGTAAGAGACATTTTGTGTTTTATTTTTTAATACAGACATCTTGGGTATATTCATTACTTTTGATATATAAGTGGTGAACGACTTAAAATTATTAGGTTTTAGGTGTTTTTCATTCTGGAGACGATATATAGGTAAATTCAGGCTCAGCATTCCAAAAAAACATACAAAACAAATATAATGCTGTTCCTGAATAACTACTATTCTGGGTAATGGGTTACTGAACGTAGTAATAGGTTATTGTATTCTATTCTCAACTTGGAGTTATGGTCATTTAACTTCTCTAACGTATCCATTTTATAGGTACAGAATGCTCCATCAAAAGTAAAACTCGGAACAGATACTCCTATTGTTAATTTCTAATAATAGTGACTTTATTGTAACACAATATTTGCCCATTACCATTCAAATTTTTTATTTAAAATTTCTTTTTGGATTGGTATAAAAAATGGAAAATTAAACAACTATGACAAATTACGGCACATTTTAACACTTCGATATGATATCTACCCCCCCCCCCCCCACAGTTTATATTAACAATTTTCCTACTAAACAGACTGAAGTTAAAGACTTAGGAATAATCTTCGATAGAAGGATGGACTGCGACACACAAGTAATATAGAAACGCCTTAAACTTAAAAATCCTGAGACTTTTTAACCCCGATCAACTTTGAAAAGTAGGCAAAGATTAAATACTTACACCAACTTAATAAAACCACTATGGACCTATGTCTCACAAAATTACAATGCAGCTAAAAAGACAGAATAAAAAAAATACATGCCGGTCTAAAACATTAAGACACTGAATAGAATCACCCTGGAACATTAAACACAGACTTACAAACATCATCACTTCAAGATTGTGATATTGGAGATTTTCAGATTATTATTATTATAGCAAACTATATAGAGATACCTGCAAACGTATTTAAAAAATGACATCGAGAAAAAGGGGTTGATGATGTTTTCTGAGATATAATTTTTCTCTCAACCAAGTTAAGATTAAGTACCATTGGGTACTATCTTCGCTCATGCCTGACATGTCAATTATATTGTTAATGCTTCTGCTTATTGTCATGGGGCGAGTGACAGGTACAGATTAAAATCAAAGATAAAAAAATCTCTTTAAAACTTATTTTTCAGATTTATGCCTCCCCTCCCACCATCTTGGTTAAAGGTGTAGACACCTCCTACATCCAGATCTTTGTACTAATAATTTTTTTCCCTCAATTTTTGTAATTTGGTCATAGAAGCCAGAGAACAAAAACTACCTTTGTCCATGGTGAAATGGCTTAAAAAACATTCAGGAATCGAATTATATTTTATTCATGATCTAAAAAACGGGAGGAAAGTTTTCCATTTGATTGTCAGTGCAAGGAGGTACAAATCATTTATGAATAAAACTTGGTAATAAGTATATTGAAAACCAATCTTCATGTATTAACTACTTCTATTCATGTAGTTTAGTATATCCTTAGATGTTATTACACAGATAAAAAATTGGATTTTCACATCATCCTTCCTTAATATCAGCAAATTTGGGGAAGATTTAATTTTTTTTAAAAGAAAGTAAGACTTTTAACTAATGTAAATCAGTTAACAAATTAGTTACCATTATTAGGAGATAATAATGGACAGATTAGAGATAACAAAGAGCTATCTAAGATATAATTTTCCTAAAAATTTAATTTTACTATTTTTACAGAAAATATGGAATTTCCCTTGGCAATGCACATAGCGTCAAGGACTAGAAATGACAAATGGAGTTTTATAAATGAGATTCATGAAGCACTCGTTACTGTAAGTGATAATGTAACCATTTTGTATGTATTTAATAATTACTAAATTATTGTTATATTAATAATTAATAAAATATTGTAAGGTACCGTAAAACGGCCTGACTTTGCACCAAGCTCACTAAAACGTTTCAGTTGAGGAAAAAGTGTTTTGCTGTTGTCTAAATGAGGGATATTTTATATTTCTTACTTACTTTAGATAACACTGATTGGGTCTAAGGAATTTTCATGCTGATCCTAGTTACATCTCACGTTTTATAACAGTTAGTTGATTGTAGTGTTTCAACAGGTGTGATTCCTTTGTGGAATAAAGTCGTGCTTTTAACAACTAAATATTTCTCAAATCGATTAAGTTTTGCATTAATTTTATTCTATAATTATTGTAATTTAAATATATGATATTCATTTTGCTCAAAATATTTGCCAAAACTCGTGGTATTTGAAAATAAAATAGAATCCCCTTTTTGATATGAATTTGGAATGATTTTGCACCTAGTATGTTTTGGCTTAAGGTGACTTCCCTGTGGGAAGAAGTCTTAGGCAGCATTGCTCCTCCTAAACAAATCAATAAACGAGGAAATTTTGAAGTTACGGAGTTATTAGGCTGGTTAAAAGTAAGAAATTATTTTATAAAGCAAAATCCAAATTATTTTCGCCTGTAATAATGTCCTAAAGTGAGACAGATCGTTTTAGTAATTCATTAAAATACAAAAATCTAAAAATAAATGTGGGAAAGCGTATCACAAGTTTCATAATTACTTATTTCCACTTCTCTTGTGAAAATATAGCAGAAATTAACAACATAACTTTCAACATGGATTTTGATTTATGTATTTATAATTTGTTATTTCCACTGTTCCATTTTGAAAAAGTATTTTACAAGTTAACATTACATGTTATTTAGCATTAGATTAATTATGATTCAGTATAATATTAATTCAACATTGATTTACTGTTTTATATTTCGATATTTTCTTATATCCAGTTAATAATTTTCATACTTCTCATTTTAATATCAAAAGGTAAAACAGAAGTTAATATTAGTTTTAACATGGATTTGACGTTTCTCCGTAAATTAAGGAGTACAACCTCCCCTCCCCTCCCCCCCTGAAAAGCGACTAAAACACCGAAATAAATCGGAAGAAGCTTAGAATTGATAAAAGGCTTGGCGGTTGAAGGAGCTGGAGCGCCTCTTGAATAGTAGTACCGTAAAACGGCGTGACTTTGCACCACTTTTGTTGAACTACATTCTTTAACTACCTATCAATAATGTTTAAAATGCATGTATTACAATATTTACTTTGAATAATTAGTTTAAAAATGCTATTGATTTATAGCAAGGTATGATTTATATCTTGGAATTGCAAAATTTATAAAATTTATAATTAATTTTATTGTTTTTAAACTTTGGTGCAAAGTCAACCGGATACCCTTGACTTGCACCACCACAATTAAAAAAGCATTAAAAACTTATTCTGGAGCGAAGTCAAAGCTTGATAGTAGTTATGAGATGCAAAGTCATTTCTCGATAGTGTTTGGAGTTTAGCCTACTGATTTTTTTATCTGTTTCTAAGGATTTTGTTAAAGAAAACGATTGTAAATTACAATGTTTTCATCGAAATAAGAAACAAAATTTCAATTTTTTTAAAGGTTTATCGAGGAACGATAGAAAATACAAGAACATACCAACAAAATATTATATAGAAACAAAATAACGACTTAAAACATGCCAAAAGAACGTAAACAACTATAACTTTGGTAAACAAGGAACAAAACGATACCTATGAAATAAATTGCACACAGATTCTTAGATAAACACTTTTGGAAAAATGCAATTTGCAATAGTTAGACAAAAATGTTAAAATATAAAAACGAACACTATAGCTTGAAAAATTTTAACGCTATAACTAGGCAAAATTTTAACAGTCAATATACTTGCACATAGATGACAAATAATTTATTAAATATATATATATATATATATATATATATATATATATATATATATATGTAGGTGTATATATTTCATTATAATCTATCCTTTCTTCTTTTAGTCTACGCATACAGTTGTTGCTACAATGACATGCGCAATCACTTGTTTAGCTGTACTTCCTGAAATGCAGGAAAGAGCATGGAAGGAACAATACGATATTTTTGGGAACGATTCCAGAGATCCGACTTTTGATGACCTCAATCAAATGAATTTCCTTGACAGGTATTCTTCAGACAATATTCTTTTCAGAAATCAGGTTTGAAATAATCATAACAATAATCACTAAATACTATGAATTAACAAAGATAAAATTTTATATTTAACCTAAAATATTAAAATCTAAATGAATATTTTCTTAAATTAATTACAATAAAATATTATAAAGGCCGCTAATGTGAGGATGCACTCAATGAGATTAAATAGAGACATCTAATGAATAATAATGAGAGTATACAAGAGTGCTGGGGGGTACATCAAACCAATGATGGAAGAAACTGAGACTGAAAATAACAGGCCAAAACTGTTTCGATAGGGATGACAATAGGAAAAGTCTAAAAGAAATTAAGGTCCTTGTGATTAGGAGAGATGCGATAAAAGGAATAGCGTGGACCGAATGAAAGAATGAGGAAAAGGTGGGAAGAGAGAAGGGTATGAAAAGAAGTGAAAATAATAATTTAGCGTGGAGTCTAAGGTTCTAGACATTTAGCGTTCCGTGAAAAAAAAAAAAAAAAAAAAATATATATATATCATAAAATATATAAGTTGTTGGGCTATGCAGTCATAGACCCACAGCAATTAAAACTAAATTTTAATTTATAATGCCGACGTTTTTGAGAAAGGTTGAACGTCCTTTGAATCTTACCTGAAAGGGCAGGGTTATAAGGGAGGGATCTGTATAGGTGTAGAGAGGTAAGTTAATGGAGAGTTGGATGAGGATGGAGTGGTGGACGAGTGATTTTTGTAATTGTTCAGGAATTTATTGATAATGTTTAGGGGGAAATTGTGAGTGAGGAGTATATGTTTAGAAGAACTGGAAATCCGAAAGGGAGAGGCCGCGTTGGATAAGGATTTTGGCTGAATTAATCTTTTGATGATAAGGGTGTTGGGAGTAGTAATTTAAAAATCTAGCTGATTAAGTAGGTTTAGTGTACCAGTAATACATCCCCATCCCCCATCCTTCCTTACAGTTTCATCCTCAACTCCCAGAGGGCTCTTTTCTTCCTCTTGCCAATGGTTTTAACGGTAAACAGTGAATGGCATCGGCCACTCTCGTTGAAAATAAGAGTTGTTTACACCTATTTCATTTTAACCCCTTGTTATCCTTCCCACTCATTACTCTCGATTTCTTCACTTATTATCATATTTATACTTAGCAAACCTAAATTACTAACTTTCATTATCCTCACATCTGCCCCCTTATTGTTTTCATTTTCTCCTCAAAGTACGTTTATAATTATTATACTATTTATGCCTCAATATTTGTCATTCCTTTATTGCTATCTACTTCTCATTGTTATACTTTATGCATTTATTATTAACTATATTGTCAAATTCCTATTATTATTTTTTATTTTTTTATTTATTTATTAACCTATCCACTTCTCTTTTATTCTAATATCTTTTTTATCTTTATATTACTCAAAGATTTTTTTTTTCAATTTTATTTTTAATTCTATGGTCTTTATCTATTTTCTAATTGGTTTTTATACATTATCTTTATGTAAGTGTCTTTATGAATTTTCTTTACTCTCATATAGTTATTCTTTCCTTATCTTTTTTATACTCTCTGCATTTTTGTCATATCTTTCTGTTTGTTTTTTCATTCTTCTAGCCATGATGAAGGATTGCAATGCAAGTCGAAACGTTATAAATTATATTTTTAATTACTGTGTATCTATGACTGGATATCCCAACAATCTATATCTTTATTAACTTCTCAGTCAACAAATACCACATCAATCAAATATCAAATCTTATAGATAAAATTTCCATTATTATAATTATCACTAACGCCATAATTTGATTCAAGAGCTAAAGTTACGGGATGAGCTAGAAAAAACACCTTTTATATGTTAAAATTAAAATTTATTTTTCTACTACTTACATTATTTTTGATAATCAAAACACATACCATTATGCTCTATGGTTTAATGTCATTTAGAACCCAGCTATAAGATTCCTTGATAATACCATTCTTTGGGTTTTAAGTCGAAGATCTTTCAAATCCCATTTTTAAACTCAATCAAGCTGGAGAAGGTCATCCAGTTTTCTTTTTTGGCGAAAAATATGTGAGGTCTGGAGTTATCTTGTTGAAGCAAGACTTGCTTTGTGTTGACTAATATTGGATATTGCTGAACCAAAATATCATATCCTATCTGCATTTGTTCCGATACATCTCTAAATTGTTGTTATCACTAAAGCTTCATTGACTCCTGTAATGCACCCTGATCCTGATTTCCTTTCATGGTTCACATTACTTTCATTAAATTTTCAGAACCAACTTTATACTGTCATTTCATTTAAAGAGTCACACCATAAATAAATATCAAATTAAATTATCTATTAATAAATCAAATCAAATTACCATCTATTATTATTATTATCTTATATATCTATGACCTATTGTTATTATCTTTTTTTTTTTTTTACAAGTGAATTGACCACTTATGATCACTTCTTTTTTTTTTTTTTTATTGCTATATATTATTAATTATTAAATGACTATCTATTATAAATTATTTTTATTAATAGACTATTATTATCTATTTATAACATATATCCTGTACAATAACATTTGTTCATTGTTTTATATTAAAGTATTTATTTTAAAATAAGAAAATATCATTACAATATAAAACATGCAAACACACATATAGATGTGCATATAATTTCTATTGGATGAATTACTTAATAATTGTGTACTTCATTTAAGGTTCATAAAAGAATCCATCAGATTTTGTACTCCTCCATTCTTTTGGAAAAAAGCAGCAGGAAATATCTATGTTGGTGAGTTTATATCTGTATATTTTTACTTTCCATTATTTTAAAATTTGGACATTACTGTTACTAGTTTCGAGACTAAAGGTTGCTCAAGGAAGTTATTTCCCCAATTAGAGGTACCCACTTTATTGAAACAGGGTGTGCTCTATGAAAGTCATTTGAATGGGAAGACAATGAATAGGAAAGGAATCTGGAAAGGGAGGCCAGGAAAATTTGTACTCGAAATTAATAAAGATAAAACAAATATTAGAGTCTTGAGGAAAAAAGAACCCATGCACTCCCATGAAGTGTTACACAATTGGAAATTTCACATTCCAATGTGTCGCTTGTTTTAATTATCCCAGTTTAAGGAAGCATTAGAGGAAGAGGAGGAGATACAGGTAGGCATTGTCTCCAATAATACAGCATTTTTATCGTTAGTTAACCTTATGAGAAGTAGAGAAGTCACTCAACCTAGTTAAAGCTAATAAGACCCTCATTAGACCGCAACATTTGCATGTGAGAAATGTGTACTCAAAAATCAGCAGCTAATAAGATTGACATCTTTGAGCTTAAAATATTAAGGCACAATCTATGACCTATGAAAGAAAATGGGGCGTATGGTATTAGACAGAATAGAGAGTTATCAGCTCTACATCGTGATGTTAAGTTGTCTATGTCAGAATACAGCATCTTAAGTGGTTGGAACACCTCCTTAGAATGGGTAGGCTACATCATGGTTACCCAGAAGGAGCTCAAGGAAGGGCATGAAGCAGATGGATGGGCAGCATCTCGTAGGATTTTTGGAATTTTTTTTTTGTGTCATGCTTTTAAAGAAGAGTATTTATCTAATTTGACAATTATCTTAAAAAAACAAGACCACAAGTAATCTTTTATCTTCTTGTGTTTTTTTATTTTATTATATGTTATTGTTAAGAGACTTTGTTAATGTTATAAATCTTTTTTGTCTGATCACCACTCAAATTTCTTATCCTAAAATATTTTAATACTTATTTTGTTTCTTTTAGAATATATAGTGCATACAATTTTATCACTCCTCTGCCTGCTTAAATAAGTATGATTAATAAAAAACAGTTATTTAATTATATAACTTTTTTTTTAATTCTCATATTTAGTTATGGGGGAAAAAAAAAAAAAATCATATTACTGCTTTGATCAATTAAGTATCTAGAATTTTGGAAAATCTTTTAACTTAGTTTTGATAAATTCCCTTTATTTTCTTATACCAAATAAACTTCAGGTACCAGCTACCATGTAATTCAAATATGCAAGCCTTTGTTTGTTAACATTCATAAGTTAAACAGCTATATTCTTTTATTTATTATAATATAGACAATCTAAAGTTTCAAACACTAGTGGCTGCTATAATTTTCAACTTGATAAATATATATATATATAATTTTTAGATGGAATAACTATACCAAATGGTGCTACTTTACTTTACCTCTCAAAATTCTTGAGCAAGGACCCAAAGTATTGGGAGAATCCAGAAGGTTTTGACCCAGACCGTTATCTTGTCGAAAGTGAAACACTTCAATATTCTTATCTATCATTTGGAATTGGAATTCGAAACTGCCCAGGTAAATAATTTGATTATCATCAGTAGAGAGAGATATATGCTTTATTAAAACGAAAAACATATTGTTGCCCAACTTTATTAGGTTGCTAAATATACAGCATACCAATCTGTCTAATTAAAAATAGCAACACTTCATGTAACAACATTGATATGATAATAATGATATTCATTATTTGGGTTCAATTCAAAGATATAAATTTCTCTCATACTTTTTTTGTTATTTTTTTCTTTCTCATTTATTTCATTCTATTTTTTTTTTTTTTTTTTTTTTTTTTTGTTTATTATGTTTCTCTCATAATATTCAGTTATGCCATGTCGATGTTTGTCTTGCAAGTTTTATTTTATTTTTTTTTCCTCCTTCGACAAGCAACATCATTACTACTTAACAGACACACACAAAATAAATTGGAACACATATATATGCAACAACCATAAATTTCATTATTCCTATAGGTATAACATGTATGTGGCGGTGGATAATGCCTAGGGAGTCCAAAATTATATTTTCAACCATTATCGCAATATCACTCGCCTACACACCAAGGTCCTCCTTGTTTTTCCTGGTATGACTCCACGAGACCCAAACCATAATTCTTTCACAGACAAATTTCTATTTCCAAATATCTCACAGAATTTCTCTTTAAGAAAAGGGATACACTTTTCATATATTTCCATTTTCTCCCTTTCTACTTCACCTGATTAGTTGAGGTTATTATTTTCATATCTAGGATAAAGGATGAGCACTGTCTGTCCGTTCTTTGGAAACGTGACTATGTCCTCATACCTCGTGGATCCGTTGGTATCAATGCAGTAAACCTCGTTAAAGCAGGAAATGTCTTTACTATTGAGGAGCCTCTTCAGTTCATTCTTGACCCTATGGTGACGGCGTGTGGCCAGGAGTGAGTTGTTGGGGTTTTCCTAGCACATGGGCTGGTGTTTGGTGTGGGCCGCACTTGCGACAAAGAGACCCAATTACTCCTATCTGTCTGCTGGCACCTGGGACTCCACACAGGAGTGCATAGTTGATGTTGAGTTTTAGAGCATTGGACCATTCAACATTGAGCTTTTGTTCCAGTTTAAGTAGGCAAGAAGTGACTAATTTATCTGAGTTTTTATTTCATTTTTCTACTAATTCTTCATTAAACCTTAGCTCTCCTCAGAATGTGCATCCTAAGTATTTAATGGCGTCATCTTCCTTTGCCATGTGGATGATATCTCCATTCTCAACAGTGAGCGTCGTTGCTTGCATCTCACCCCTATCCAACACAATGCCTATTTTTTTCTGTGGATTTATAGCCAGACCAATCTCCGCCAGTATCCTTTGGGTGCAATCTATAATTCTCTCTGCCGCATTCTTATTACGTCCAGAGATCGCCTGATCGTCTGCAAATCCTGTGAGGACCACACAATCTTGGTCATCTCACAACTTGTACCCATAGTGTGTCGAGAAATCATGATCGCAAAGGTCTTGGTACAGATGATCAATAGCTAAATTAAACAGCGAAGGAGATAGCGGGCTGCCTTGGGGAACTCCTCGCAGCACATTGATCTGGCGTGTAGAATGAGCTCCAATAGTTACTCTAATCTTGTTGGTGGATAGGATAACATATATCAAAATAATTGAAGAATATCTTTTATATTTACCATGTCAATAAAACACAGACAGACAGACAGACGCACGCACGCACGCACGCACCCACCCACACACACACACACACACACACACACACACACACACACACACACACACACACACACACACACACACAAACACACACACACACACACACACACACACACACAAACAAACACAAACAAACAAACAAACAAAACAAACAAACACACACACACACACACACACACACACACACACACACACACACACACACACACACACACACACTATGGTTGGAAAAAAATAGTTTTAAATTGAATTTATTTAGATGAATTTCTAATGTAAATCAATGATATATTTGATTACGTTTTAAGATATTGATGACCTATTTTCACTTTTCTGTTCTGAGATATTTGGGAGAGAAACTGAACCAAGTGATTTACACATGCATCTTTTTTTGTTGTTTGTTGGGTCTTAATGCCATTATGTACTCCAACTAAGGCAGGAAGGATGGGTTATCCTACAGGCTACCAACCTATTCTAGCCATGGTGGGAAAGACCAGGTTCATTTGACGGGTCCACCTCATTCTAAATTCGACCAGGATCTGTACTGGGAACACTGAGAACCTCGCCCCATGGTGCTTGGCCATCGAGCCCCCTCAAGCCTCTTTTTATTCCTGCTTTATACCATTAAGAGAGTTCTTCAGAGTCCAAAACAAATGGTAGTCAGACAAGACAAGGTTCCAGGCTATACGATGGAAGCATCAGAACTTTCCAGTCAACCTCTCAATTTTGGCTGTCATGAAAGTTTTGCGTGGTTAAGTGTTGTATTGGAAGACAACAGTTTTCTTATTGATCAAATCTGGTAATTTTTCTTGAATGCTTCAATCGCTTAAGTTGTTGACAGTAAAGAGTCAAATTAATGGTTTGGCTTTATTTCAGCTAGTTAAATTCAATTCACAAATTGAATTATGGTCATTGAAACACTTTTTCATTGTTAATTCATGGGAACCCAAGTATAAAACTTCTTTTGTTACCCGCTCTTATGTAAATGTATTATAGAGTAAGGAATGAATAATAAGATACTTTAAAGCCACCTATTGGGATAAAACTCAATTTCTTTATCTTCAACCAATATGGAAAGAAAAAGTTAGAAAAAAAAAAAAAAAACTGGTCAGCTCAATTTATTACTTTTTCTTTTAAACTCTGATTAGATGTTTTTATATGCACTTTATTATACTTAGGTAAACTATTATTTGGTGACTTCACAGATCATGCATATGTATGATTCTAGATATTTTTTTATCTTTAACTTAACTGTGGTGAGGTAATAAAACTCATTTAGTCATAAGAGAAAAAGTGAAGAACCTTTTAAGGTTTTAAATATAAAATATTGTTGATAGAGCTGCAGTCGGTAACAAATGTTTTTAGGGTTTGTGGGCAACTATTTTAATAATAAAGCTATCTATAACTCAATATTTGGACACTTTTATATTTTACACATTTATTAACAAACACACAAAACACTTTGTTCACTAACTACAGATGAGTAGTACGTGAACGAACTAGTTCATGAAAATGCACCATAAAGAGCGCTCTCTCTTTTGGGGAACAACTAGAGATGAGTAGTACGTGAACGAACTAGTTCATGCAAATGAACTATAAAGAGCGCTCTGTTTTGGTGAACTATAGTTCATTTGCCCCACCACTCGGACAGAGAACTACTACTAAACTAAATGAACTAGGTAGCTAAATAAACTGAATGAACTAGGTAGCTAAATGAACTGAATGAACTAGGTAGCTAAATGAACTGAATGAACTAGGTAGCTAAATGAACTGAATGAACTAAGTGAACTAGGTAGTTCGTCGGCACTTAGTTCCTCATTTCGGGTTTAATCGTGTTTTGTCGTGTCCTCAGCCGAGACACGTAAACAAGCTTGAACAACAAGTAACCTCCAATTTGCTCCGACAAGGAATAGTATCTACTTTCTATTTCTGTGTTTTGCTTTTTTTAAAAACTCAACGATATTCTTATTCCTTAAGTTCTTTTCAGTTCAGTTTTCCTTTAGATATCAACGCCAAGGACTTGATAGTTACCTTTAATTCTCAACCTATTGACTGAGTAAATACCATGTTTGCTTTATTTATTTTTCCCTAATGAACCTAAGTTCCTAACACTTTTTGTTCAATTCGTATTCATAAAGTTGAAAAGTTTTATACTTAAAATAAATCCAGAATAAAAATTACAGTTTTAAAAAACTAGAAAAACACGCTTTTATAGCAAACCTAACTAAAAAGCTAAGTGTGGTGAACAATTTACAGCAATCAGACCTTTTTATTTTTAGATTTCAAGGTTCGAAGCTAATTTCTCTGTACTAATAGTGATTTGTTTGCAATTTTAACACAGTTTTGGATTATAGGAGAATATGTATTAAGACAAACGTTAGCATTTATTGGAAAGACAATGAACACATAGGTTTACACAAAAAACAACAATACAAGTGAATCAGCTGGTAGTGTAGACTGGTGGCGCACTGGTGGTGGTTGTTGGCACTAAAGACCAGAGTGGTCATGAATATTTGAAGTATTCCAACACTCCCCCTCACTCTGTAGGCTTTAGTTGTAGTTGTAGTCCTATTGCTTTTTGTAAAGTGTCATGGCGAGGGCCTGCGAGTCCTTTGGTCAAAATGTCAGCTTCCATGATTTCTGTAGGCTTGTATGAGACAACTATGTCTCCATCTTGAACCTTCTCTCGTATAAAGTGCTCTCGAATGCTGATGTGTTTTGAACGAGCACTTACTATGGGATTTCTCGTCAAGTCCTGTGCAGCGAGATTATCATTGAATAATTCAATGGCTTCATGCTTTATCCCATGTCCGATATCAGTTGTTTTAGGTGCATGGCTTCCTTGGCAGCATCTGTTAATGCCATGTATTCAGCTTCCTGAGTGGATAACGCAACTGTTTTTTGCTTACGGCTCTCCCAGCTGATGGCAGCTCTTGCAAATTTGAAGAGATAACCAGTGTAGGATCTTCTGTCTTCTGCGCAGGATCCCCAGTTTGCATCGGCATGTCCATGAAGTGGTTTTCCAGTCTTTTTGTAGACAAGAGCCAAATCTCTAGTGCCCTTTAAGTAGCGGAGTACCCGTTTGGCTGCAAGCCAGTGAGATTTGTCAAAACACATGTTATACTGGCTGAGATAACTCACACTGTGACTGATATCAGGTCTTGTTCCCATTGATAGATACATAAGAGCTCCGATGAGATTCTGATAAGGATAGTCTGGTGGAGTATCAGATTGGTTCTTATAAGTTGGGTACCAGGAGCAAGTGGAGTTCTAACTGGTTTGCATGTGGACATGTTGAATTTTTCGAGAACTTCATCTATATATTTTGACTGTGAAGCATAAATCTTGCCCTCCTTTCGCGAAAATTCGATTCCAAGGCAGTGTTGTAAGTCTCCTAGGTCCCTCATTTCAAATATGTTCATCAATAACTTTTTAACAACATTAAGTCTTGCCATGTTATTTGATGCCAAAATTATATCGTCCACATATATGGCTAATAGAATTTTATCTCCCCCTTGAAAAGATACGTAGACACATGGGTCTGCGGGAGATGCCTGAAAACCAAGATACTTAAGTTTGGAGTCTAATTTTTGAAACCAGTTGCGGCCAGCCTGTTTTAATCCATATAGTGCCTTATTTAGGCGACAAACTGTCTTTCCATCTGTTTGTTTTAAATCTTGGAGCATCTGCTTAGAACGTAGGAAAATTGTAGAATCCTCCGCGTCACTTTCATCGAGCATAATCTCTGTCAGAAAACGTTCAAGGTTTGCTGGTTTCTCCATAAAGATTTCTTCGCTGATTTCCCCATTCAAAAATGCTGTAGATACATCCAACTGATTTATGTGTAGGTCTTCTTCAACAGAGAGAGCAAGTAGGAGTCTTATTGAGCTTAACTTGGTTACTGGAGCATATGTTTCGGTAAAGTCCAAACCAGGTCGTTGTGCAAAGCCGCGTGCTACTAAGCGAGCCTTTCTTCGTTCTAGTTCACCTGATGGTTTGTAGTTACATTTCAAAATCATTTTTGATCCTATTACATTGGAATCTTTCTTCAACGGAACAATTTCCCAAGTGTCATTTTTGAGATGCGCTCGGAGTTCATCTTTGATTGCATTTTGCCAGGCATTGGCGTCAGGTCCTTGTTCTGATGATGCCTTCATCGCATAATCCAGTGTCCAATTCGGTGGTTGAAGATTATTTCGATTTCGTAGTCTCATATTGGTACTTGACTGTGGAGCCTGAGATAGTCCAACTTCATTGTTTGGAGGTGATTGATCGTCATTTTCGGTATCATAAGATCCATCATCTTCAGTTGATTCAGGCGTAGAAGATTGAGTATCAGGGTTCTCTGTGTTTTCTTCAGGATTTTCGACAATGATGTTGAAATCCACCTTATCATCTGAAGTAGAATAGGAGTTTGGGTTTTTTTAGCCATCAAGAAGTTTTGGCACGGATGTCGTTGAAGTTTCGTAGAACATCTTGTTTATGGTCCTGACATCTCTGGTGACTATTATTTTCTTCTTAATTGGATCCCATATTCTGAAAGCCTTTGATTGCTCAGAATAGCCAACGAAAATTCCTTCAATGGCCCTTGAGTCAAACTTTGATTTATTCAGGTTTTTGTTTAGGAAAAAACGATTTGGAACCAAATATTTTGAGGTGTTTGACAGATGGTGGGTGACCAAACCATAATTCAAATGGTGTTTTTACCATTTAAACTTCTTGACGTTGAACGGTTTATCAAGTAATTAGCACAAAAAACTGCTTCAGCCCAGAAAGAATCAGGGAGATGAGATTCTAAGAGGAGGCACCGAGTTTTGTCAAGCACTGAACGATTTTTTCTCTCAGCAAGTCCGTTCTGTTAGGGTGTATAAGGTGCCGAAAATCTCCTTTGAATACCATGGTGAACTAAATATTTGCTGAATGTTTTACTTTTATATTCAGCAACCCCATTATCACTTTGGAGAAATTTTATGTGCTTACCTGTGAATTTTTCAACCTCACATTTGAATTCTTTAAAGTAATTTATAACTTCATTTTTCTGTTTTAAAAAATAAATTTTTGTGTATCGGATGTACTCATCTATAAATGTCACAAAGTACCTACATCCTTCATGAGATGCTGTACGCATTGGTCCAACAACATCTGAGTGCACTATTTGAAGTAATTCCAAGCTCTTCTGCTCAGGGTTGGTTTTGAAGGGAAGACTGGACATCTTTCCTCTGATGCAAATCTCACAGTCATTGAGAGATTCAGAAGGATTGAATTGTAGGCCAATCATATTTTGATTTTTGAGAGCAGTTTTTAAATCATGTTCATCAATGTGGCCTAGTTTTTGATGCCACTCCTCAATTTTGAATGAAGAATTCTTGTTTTTCTTCAGGGATTTTCAAATAATATAACCCATTTGTGCGAGTTGCTTGAAAAATTATTTTTCCTTCAGCATCAGTTATGTCAGCTTTGTCTTTTGTGAATGTGACGTTGTATCCACTATCCGTTATTTTACCAACCGATAAAAGATTAGCGGATAGATTTGGCACAAAGAAGGTGTTTGGCAAATTTACAGTATTATTTTTGTCAAAATCTAATTTTACTAGGCCTTTTCCATCAATTGAAGTGGTGTGTTGAGTAGATGCTAGTTGTAGGAAGCCATTGTTTACCTTTGACATATCTGAAAACTTATTTTGGTCAGAACACATGTGAGACGTACTTCCTGAATCAAGGCAGAACCAAGTAGGTGGTTTAGGGCGGCAAGGTAAAATTGAATAGCATTCCTCAGTAATAAAGGTTTTCTCATTCTTCTTGTTAGTAGAATTTTTATTTTTATTTTTGAACCAACAATTATCTGATATATGATTATCTTTATTACAAAACATGCATCTAGGTTTTTGGCTGTTATTAGTTTGGATATTTTGTTTTTTCTTGTTTTTGAAATTTGTTTTACCTGTCTGATTTTTGAATTTTGAGCTATAAAATGCCTCCTCTTGACTTGATACGTCGTTTTTTCTGGCTTCTGCTTCCTCCAATATCTTGACTTTGAGATCTTGAGGTTTTGGAAGGGTATCTCGAGTCTCTATGGCAACTCTGAAGTTCTCAAACGTAGGAGAAAGACTGTAGAGCATCATAATGCTCAAGAGATCAGAATTTATTTCTATGTTCATGTCATTTAATTTGTCTACTGCATCCATAAATGTGTTCAAATGCTCTCTAACATCGTCTGTGTCCTTCATTTTGTGTAGGACAAGGCGTTTCAACAACGTAGCTTTCCTAGCAGGACCATCACTTTGGTAGATGGTTTTGAGAGTAGCCCAGACGTCTTTTGATGTGGTACAGTTTCTGACTTCCTTAAGTTCACTTGGCGAAATTATAAGGAAAAGATCTGACCTTGCACTGAGATCCTCCTTCATCAATTTTTCTTTATCAGCAGCGTTGTTTTCGTCTGGTGTTTTTGTTTCGCCGGTAACATAACTCCACAGTCCGTTTTTGATAAGAATGGCTTGAGCTTGGACGACCCATGTATCGTAATTATCTTTACGTAAGGGTTCTATTCGGTAATTACTCACGAAGCCGCTTGCCATCTTTAGTTGGGATTCTAAATTATTTATGAAAACTCACAACTTGAAAAAATGTCGAATCGGGAGATAACCTGTAAAGCGCGTACCATGCGGTTAACCGAACACAACTTTTGATTATCAGTAAGATCACAACACTTCGCGAAATTAAAGTCTTTTTGTCTAATAATGCGTATTCTCTGGGCCCATAACCTTTTGGATTATAGGAGAATATGTATTAAGACAAACGTTAGCATTTATTGGAAAGACAATGAACACATAGGTTTACACACAAAAACAACAATACAAGAGAATCAGCTGGTAGTGTAGACTGGTGGCGCACTGGTGGTGGTTGTTGGCACTAAAGACCAGAGTGGTCATGAATATTTGAAGTATTCCAACACACAGTTTATCCAAATTCAACCAACAATTTTGTGTTTTTTGACATATCTCTGAGTATGAATGGGTAAATGTTTTCTTTAAAAACCCTATCTTGCACAAAACGTAATGATCTACAACTTTTAATATACATTTATTGATTGGATTAGCCATTTCTGTGTTTTGGACTCTTATAAGTTTTTTAAATATAACATTTACGATGAAACCATTTTTCTATGTTATTTCAAAAATCTGAAAAAGTTTGGGTTTTTGCCTTCCCCCCCCCCAAACATTTTCCCCTTATCAAAATAAGTTTCATTTTTGATATTTTATTCTCAGGACCCATCTGGTCCATATAAAAACATAAAACCTACTACTCCAGCTTTTGCAAGACAGACCCCCATTTTGGGGGTAATTTAACTAGATTAAGTGAAAATATTAGAACAGAGTTGTGTAATTATTGTATTGTCATTGGTCCTTGAAGCATGTGCAAATTTTCAAGTTAATCACATTGCTGAAAATCAGTGAAAATTATATTGAAAGATTCAGTTTCATACAGGTGATTGTAATAAAAGAAATAGAAAATAAGTGTAATCTATGTAAATATATCATAAACATTTAAAAATGTAATTAAATGCAGAAATAAGATAGAAGTGTTTTCTATTTCAGTATAGTTCATTTGACATCTCAGTTCCATCTTTTTTTTCCATAGTTCAAATCCTCTCTTAGTTCAGTACATTTCCATAGTTCTTTTGAAAAATGAACTATGTAGTTCATTTGAACTAGTTCAGTGAACTAGTTCATTAGAATGAACTACCTCAAATGGAACTATTCCCTAAAAGGAACTACTTTGCCCACCTCTTTTACTAACCAACACTATGTGATCATAATATGGCGGTTCTACAACAGTCTTCAAAACCACTCAGTGTTGCCAGCTTCCTCCAATTTTTGGACACTCAAAAAAATCGGACTTTTAATTGTTGTTTCTTACTAGTTGGGTTTGTAACCAATTAAATAAGTGATAAAACTTATTACTCGTTATTCATGAGTTCTATAACACGATTTAATGTAATTTTTCATGTAAACAACAACAATAATAATTGAACATAATAACAAAAAATTATGTGAACAAAACGTAAAACAATTTGTTGGACATTTTCTGCAAATGTCAATAACAAATTTGATATAGATGCTAGATAAAAGAGAATAATATTTCGTAGGATTGCCCTTAGCTTTCATTACCACACTGAGCCTGTGCTCTTCCCTCGTTAGTTGCCATTAAATGATCCCAAAGGTGATCAATATGGTTCATATGAGGGAGGGGGGGGGGGTGTATAGGAGGTGGATTGAAAGCCAACATCTGCAACCGCTATACACCCCCACACCATAAAAGAGCCTCCTTCGTGTTTCGCTGTAAGCAGTATATTTTTTATTTTTAGAACTAAATTTTTTTTTTCTCCAGATTTTTACATAAATTAATAAGAGAAAAATGATCATTATTATTATTTTACATCTCACTCGAAATTGTGATTATTTTTCAAGAAATCTGGGTGTCCAGAAACTTTTGTTACTAACTGTATTAATTAAAAAAAAAAAATCATTTAACGAAATTCTAATTCTACCTGAATAAAATGATGTTTATTAAGAATGCTAACATATTTTTTTTTTTTTCCAGGTGGAAATTATGCAATTGAATTAATTAAAATTACCTTATCAAAAATTTTGAGAAGAACAATACTTTCACCAGTTTTAAAACAACTCAGATTTGAAGATCTTTTATTCGAAGCTCAGTTGTTGTCAGAAATAAAAAATCCACCTCTCCTATACGTCAAGGAAAGAGTGTAATTATTAACGTATGATTAATGTTATATTATTATTATGTTATATAAATTTTTATGTTAAATACCAAAATTTTTCTTATGAGTGAAATAAGTCTAAATTTTTGAAAATGAAAACTACATTATAGAAAAGTTAGTAACACTCCTGGCTAAAAGTTTTATTTTACCGACCTCAGAAATAATTGAACTATTAACCCAATAACCATTTCTAAGCAAAATTAGGTGTTCCATGATATAATTTTATTGCAGTCCAGAGGAAATTTAAACAAAATTATACTCATTAAGAAATTATTTCATTTAGATGACACCCCATGACATAAAAATCACTTCTGTTGACTTAAAAAAAAAAACTCGTGATTGCATTGTATTTTTCAAAAATTAACATACTTACGAAATTATACAACTATACTCGTTCAGGAAAATGAAGTTCATTTTTCGACTTTCTTATTCTCTCTAATTTTCATTCTTTCAATTTCTAAACCCAAAATGGCAATTTTTTTGAGAATGACCTTATCTCTCATCATTTTGCCTATTTAAGAGAGTAAACCTTAGAAAAATAGCCTTTATTTAAGGTCTTTTTAAAATCATTATTCATGTTTAAAAATAATGTAACACTTTAGTGGTTCAAAGAAAAAGATTTATTAATGGAACAAGAAGAGTATACAATACAATAACAATCCAATGCGATTAGGAGATCTTAACAAATCTACAGAATACCAGTAGCAAATACTTGCTTATTTCGGGGTCATGCATCATTCTCTCAACAAATTTATTTCATGCTGGAACGCTGAGTGATAAATACACTACGGTGGCTGGGTTACTCAGCTCTAGAAAAGAGTAAAAAAAAGTTCTTACAAGTCAAAAGAATACTTGAAATATGCAATGAATCGTGTTCTGACAAGGAAAAATTCATTATAAAACAGGTGGTAACCCTGCATGTAACCTACTTAGGACTTTACCTAGTAATTATACATTATAATATAGAAAATAAGCACTATGTATATATATATGTCATATTTCTGTTTATTATTTTTGATTAAATTTATGAAAATTCCAAGGAATAATAAATGTAAATCTTTATTCTTCTCTCCAATATTATTTTGTTTTTCTTTCCTTTGTAGATGTTTTAGAATTTGTTGTGATTATACAAGGCTTGATATCTCACTTATGGACTGTAAATATTTTTATTTATACACAGGTAACAGCTGATATAAAAGCAATGATTGGAGCTGGCAAGAGGTGTTACTCTTTATGAGTAGCATATTAATCTTTATTTGAGTTTATTTATTGATGTCCATACAACCACAAGATAATAAAAAAAAAAAAAAAAAAAAACTGTTAAGGGGGGGGGGGGGGGAGGAGTCAAGTAGTATATCTGATGAATGTGAAAAAATGACCAGAATGTGAAAAATAAAAAATATTAATAATGTATTAGGGTATCAACTCATTAACATTAAAATAAACTTCATACTCTCAATAAATAGTATACCATTATAATAAATATACAATTGTCTCTAAGCTATGTTCCTTCAGACGAAAACAATAAAAAAAAAAAAAAAAAAAAAAAATAAGGAACGAAGTCCTTATCCTTATCCAGGAAAGAATCCCTGGATAAAGTCAGTCTTTACCCAGCACTTGTGAGTATTATCACAAGTGCTGGGTAAAGACTGACTTTATTGCTGTATTAATCCTCTATATATACATTTATTAGTGTTTACATCCCTAAATAGGATTTTGTACAAAATTAAGTTGTATATTACTTCCTTCATCACCATAACTCTCCCCCCCCCACACCAGAACACTCCTCGTAAACTCATAGGGTGTACACCAAGAAAAGCAATATACTCAACAAACAATCACAAATTCATAAGTACAATGATATGGAAATAAAATAAATTCTTTCCTTTTTACATTGTTTTCAATAAAATAACAATCTTGGTAATCCTCTCACTGATTTGATTTCACTGGTGATCCTCTCCCTGAACAATTTTCCATTATATACAATAGAAGAGAGAGTACCTGTCAACCGCATTTTTTCCCAGAAATTTCATTATAAAAAAAAAGTTAAGTAAAAACTATACGGTATTTAATATGAGCAAAACGGGAAATAAGAAAACCAGAAAAACAAGCGAAACGAGGAATGAACTAACCGAGAAACGAATGAAACGAACAAAGAGCAAACGAAAAGCGAAAATAACGAGGACCGCATAAAGCGAAAATGAGAAAATTAGAGCTCCTCCAATGGGATTTTTAATTGTTCTATGTGAACGTTTCTGCACTTTCGGGGGTCGTGAAAATGTTGAATCGTGACCACGTTATGTTCTTGGATTGTTACTACTTTGAAGGGTCCCTCGTACCGTTCTACTTCCTTACTTCTATTTGACTCCACCTTCCGATATACAACAGTCCCGATCTTGACATCCTCCATACCGTCTCGAACCCTGAGGTTTTCCCGCGTCACTCTTCTGCTTTTCTCCGCCATTATCTTTCCTTCCTATCCATAAGTGCCACTCTATTCGCCACCAACTGTTCTGCCAATTCGTCGTCCACTATTGTGACCCGGCAGTCTCTTCGCCTCTCTTGAAGTCCGAAAACGACTTCGAATGGAGAAAATCCCGTCGACATGTAAATGGAGTTGTATCGCCTTCGGCATTGCTAAACCCGCATTCAAACCCTTATCGACATGAAACACTCGGAGATGATCTCACAGGGTACTGTGCAACCTTTCGATCCCTCCCTGACTTTTAGGATGTCCCGGGGTATTAATATGCCAGGTTACCTCCCACCACCCGCATTTCCTTCCTGAGACTGGATGTGTCAAACTCCCGCCCAGCATCCGAAGCTATCCTCTCCGGTACCCTATACATTTGGAACCACGCTTTCAATGCTGCGATCACCGCCTCCGCCAACACCATAATAACTATTTAATATAATTTGATGGACATTAAAGACTATTTAAAAAAACAAGTGTTAAATATCACAGTAATAGATTTTAAGAGTGCTAAACTTTACGGTAATTTGAACTTTGATAATCCGGATTGTTCCATAATACAAATTAACCGAAAAAACATTGGCATAAAAATAAAAGCGAGCTGTTATTTTCTGTTTTGTTGTAGAACTCCTTCATTTCTTATATTAAAAAAAATGAATATATGATACTGCATTAATTATTTTTCGTAATTTTAAATTATAGAAATGAAATCATTATAAAAATTATACACCAGTACCAGTAGTTAAGTCAACACCAGCAAGACTACCTCTAAAATCCACCAGTTGAACCAAACTGCTTTTTTAGTTGACGTCACAGAGAGGGAAGCCCACCTTATGTCGTCATATACCAAGCTTTAAAGGAAACTTGTTGCTGGTGATAGCAAAGAGATCACTTATATCGAATCATGGGTTTCCTGATATAAATATATCGATATATCATTGCTATATGATAGAACCATTAAAGTTTGAAACAGTTCTAGTTCCAAGCTCATTCGACGTTCTTACCTCGACTTGTTACACAGTTTTCAATGTTTAAACCTTTAATGGTTTCTTAAAATGAAGTTGGAGTGTTTAGACCTGGAACCCATAAGCTTCCCAACTGCTAACAGTTTCAAATGACTTTTAACTTCACTCTCAAAAGCGGGTTATTTGTACATTAATTATCCAACCTATAACTTAGACATTATCTTAACTATTTATGAAAACCAAAATTTTCTTTTAGTACATTAAACGGTTAGGAACTCCGTTAAGCTAGAAAGCAAACTTTGAACTTTTGAGGACCATAATACAGAGACTCGCGAAATTTATCAAATCGCATATGATTGAAGATAGATTGTTCATTTTGTCCTTTCCATATCCACTCATTCCCGTTAGATCCAAATCTATTGATTTTGGTCTCATCAGACCTTATGACATTTGACCAATCATTTTCAGTATAGTGGGCATATTTTTTGGCTAATCCTAACATTTGTTTTTTATGCCCATCTGCTAGCAATGGCTTTTTAACTTTGCCTTTTCTCGCAAATCAGCTTGTCTCAAGACACAACGCACTCCTTCAGCGCTGATGTTGATACTATCAAACTACCCAAGATTCCGTTGTGTTTGAACGGCATTATCAACTTCGCCTGACCGAACTGAACGAAAAATACCGCGCTTAACAGTATCGGAGGGTAAAGGCTTACCACCTGTGGTAACACTGTAGTAACAGTGTGCAACCTTCAGTAGACTGTGAGTGAGTGGAGCAATACAAGAGAATTGTAGAATAAAAGAAATGTGTGATTTAGACTAAAATTTGGGTTTTTGTTAACCCTAGAATACAACATGGTGTCAGGTGTAAACATTGTTATTTAATCTAGTAAGTGGTCATTTGTGATAGTGCCAGAGTGTTACAATGGAGTTTAAACCGCCAGCAGAGCTATCGTTTACGGGTAGTATTGCGGAAAATTGGAAGAATTGGAAGCGGAAATTGGAATATTATCTTTTGGCGACCGAAAAGAATAAAAAAGAAGATAAAGTCAAAATAGCAATTTTACTTAACTTGATTGGTGATGAGGGTTTGACTATTTTTAATACGTTTGAACTATCTACCGAGACGTCGACATATAATGCTGTTATTAAAATATTTGACAACTACTGTAAAGAAAAGAAGAATGTATTGTTTGAGCGCCATAAATTTTTTAAAACATTGAGAATTGAGGGTCAGACTATTGATATTATGTGACAGTACTTCGCACTATTGGAGCAAACTGTGAATTTGGTGATCAGTTAGAATCTTTAATTAGAGATCAAATTGTGTTACACTTAGCAGATCAAGGGCTACAAGAAAGAATTTTAAGAGAAAGTGGGCTAGATTTACTAAAAGTGATTGATTTTGTGAAAGCATCTGAAACTACAAAAGAACAAGTGAGGTTAATTCAAGAGAAATCTGTAGAAGTTCATGGACTAAAAAGGGGTCGTAATAAATCTAATTATAACACTGATAATGATGAGGGCAGGAAAACTGAATCATAATCTTATCCCTAAAATGGGGAATCACAGAAGTGTGAATAGCAATAATGATGCTGTATACTATCAATGTCGGAAGTGTGGAAATAAACATAGAGCCAATAATTGCCCAGCATATGGAAAATATTGCAAATTATGCAATAAGCCAAATCACTTTGCAATTGCGTGTTTTAAAAACAAGAAAAATATAAATTTAGTAAAACAAAATAACTACGGAAGTGAACAGGATTGTGTGGATTCTCTCATTGACTCTTGTGAATTATTTGAGAGTTCAAGAAAAAATTATAAAGTTGATCTTGTACAGTGGTCACAAAATATAATTGTTAATAACAAGGAATTAGAGTTCAAGCTTGATACAGGAGCTGAGATTAATGTAATGCCATTAAGCTGTCTGTTCAAATTGGGAGTAAGTACTGACAATATATGCAATGATAGAAAGATAATTTTGGAGGTGTTTGGAGGTAATTAATTAAAATCTTCAGGAGTTATTTAATTGAATTGTAGTGCCAATAAGACGAGGGATTGTCAGCTTAGCTTTGTTTTAGTGGAGGATGCAAACAATAATAAAATTAAACCCTTACTGGGATTGGATGGTTGTGTTAAATTAAACTTAATTAAAAGAATAAATGATCTTACAGTAGATAATCAGAAGAAAATGGAAATTTTGAAGAGAAATGAAGACATATTTAATGGGACTGGTATGATAAAAAATTATGAGTGTCACATCAAAGTGGACAAATCTGTAGCACCAGTCATCAGACCTCCTAGAAGAGTACCTTTAGCTATTAGGAGCAGGTTAGAAGAAAAATTAAGCCTATTAGAGAGAGGAAAAATTATTGAAAAAGTGGATGGTCCAGTGACATGGCTCAGCAATCTTGTAGTAATTGAAAAATTGGATGGAGGCCTTCGAATATGTTTAGACCCAACTGATTTAAACAAAGCTATTGAAATAAACTAGTCAACCTTTAAAGAAATAGGCTTTATTCAACTAAAATATAGCACTGGTTGAACATAAAACACTCTTTATACACTACTCAATATAACCTTCCCATAATTAAGATAGTCAGTAATAACATATGGTAATTACTTATGATCTAGTCACCACATTCTTCCGCCCATAAGTTTAGATATAATCCTCCAAGTATCGTGGGGGATTACGTGTTCGTTCACTTCTTCTGAGGTTTAGAGTTCTTGGAGCGTTTGGAAGAGATAATTCAGAAGAGGGTGAATCTTCCATTGTTGGTTCCGCAGATACTCCGGGCTCATCTTGGTCTAGTGGAAGATGAGGTTCGTCAGGGAGGAGAAATGGAGCGTTGTCTATTTTGATGGTTTCTTCAGTTTGGTTACTAGCAGGAGCCAAATGCCTCGTAGAGACGGTTGTTTCCCGACCATCTGACAGTTTGACGTGAGCATAGTCAGGATTTGCTTCCAGGAGGTCAACTTCTTCCACAAAAGGATCGAACTTGCTTCTCCTTTGAAATCTTCGTAGAAGAACAGGTCCTGGCTGCATAAGCCATGCAGGAAGGGAGGTGCCGCTAGAAGATCGTCTAGGGTGTGTGAACAGACGTTCATGAGGTGTGCTATTAGTAGCAGTACACAAGAGCGATCTGATGCTATGTAATGCGTCATTGAGAACCAATTCCCATCGCTCATTTTCGAGGTTATTTGACCTCAACGCTAAGATAATAGTGTCCCAAATAATTTTGTTATACCTCTCACACTGACCATTACCTCGCGGGTTGTAAGGCGTGGTTCGACTAGTCGCCACTCCTCTGGAGCGCAAAAAAGGTCTTGATTTCTTCTGACATGAATGATGCACCTTGATCACTGTGGATGTACGCTGGAAGTCCAAACAATGAAAATAGATTTGTCAAATGATGTATGACCGTTGTAGTTGAAATGTCCGAACAAGGAAAGGCAAAAGGAAACCTACTGAATCATCAATAACTGTTAGAATGTAGCGATTTTTGTTGGATGATGGAAGAGGTCCTTTGAAGTCCAGGTTTAGCCTTTCCCATGGAGCAGTTGCTTTGACCAGCTGTCCTTGTACCTTGTTATGAAAGCGTGGCTTTACTTCCGCACAAACCTTACAGGAAGACGTCATTGTTCTGATTTCCTCGAGGGAGAACGGTAGATTTTTTGATCTGACCCAGTGGTACATCCTGGTAATCCCGGGATGACACATTCTCTTATGCCAATCATAGAGAGAAATCGTGTTAGTGGTAGCACAAATTCGGGATAGAGTGTCAGCTGGAATGTTTTCTTTTCCTGGACGATAAATAATGTCGTATTTGTAGGGAGCTAGCTCAATTCTCCATCTCATGATCTTTTCGTTTTTAATCTTAGTTGTGCGGTGATTGTCAAACATAAAAGCAACACTCTTTTGGTCTGTGATCAGTTTAAAATGTCTTGAAATGAGGAACTGTCGCCATTTTCTTAATGCCTCAACGATCGCATATGCTTCTTTCTCAATAATAGAATGTTTTTGTTCAGTTGAGGAGAGCGTGCGCGAAAAGAATGCCACAGGACGTCCTTGCTGGGAGAGTGTAGCCGAGATCGCAAACTCTGAAGCATCAGTCTCTACCGTGAAAGGAAATGATTCATCTATTGCCGAAACCACAGATTGAGCGATTATTTGTTTTTAAGCGACTCAAAGGCGCAAGTGCTTCTTGACTTAATGGAAAATAATGAGATTGAACAAGTGGTCTTATTTTCTCAGAGTATTTTTGGACCCATTTGGAGTAGTGAGAAAAGAAGCCTAGAACCCGTTGTAGTGAGGCAGTGTCAGTAGGTGCTGGTAATTCTAAGAGAGATTTGATCCGTTCTGGATCTGGTTTTATAGATTTGTTAGAGATATTGTAGCCTAAAATATTGATTGTTGATGTTCGTAACCTGCATTTATTTTCGTTTAGAGTTAAATTGTATTTTTTTGCAGCTGTAAGAAATTTTTCCAAATTTTGGTCATGCTCTTCTTCGTTTTTCCCACATATTGTTACATCATCAAGGTAAGCAAACGTTCCCGTTAGATTTTCCTTGTGAATAATTTCATCAACTACCCTTTGGAAAGCAGCAACTCCGTTCATAACACCAAAGGGTATTCTAGTAAATTGGTACAATTGGTTATTTGCCTCGAACGCTGTATAGGGCTTGTCTTCAGGTCTGATAGGCACTTGATGATAAGCACTATGTAAATCAATAGTGCTGAAAAGGGAGTATTGAGAAATTTTGTGAATGATTGAATCAATCCGCGGAAGAGGGTAAGCATCCAAAAGTGTAAAGCGGTTTATCGTCTGAGAATAATCTATGACCATTCTCCTTTTATGATTATTACTTGTTGTTACTAAAGCTTGAGCTCTCCAGGGTGAATTGCTTGGTTCAATGATTCCTTCTCGTAGCATTCTATTTGTTTCATTCTGTATGAATTTGAGATCGTCTTGAGAGTATGAATGCTGTCTAGATTTAGTAGCAATTGGTTTCCAACCGTCTGCCAGGCAAGAAAATAAGGAAACTGGGTTTGACAATGGCGACAGCTAAACTGCAAAGTTTCAAAGATTCACGGGGCCCTCCGAATTCTAATTCGACAGATCGATGGTGTTCTAGAAAGTCATGCCCTAATATAACGTCGGCACATAGGTCTTTCATGACTAATAATTTTATATTATTGTAACAGTTTTTATCTATCTGAAGGTCTATTAAGCAGGTGCCAACAATAGGAGAAATTAGTGACATCGAGGCCATTGAAACCTGCCCACTTTGAGGTGAAATAGGAATGCTTAGATCACGAGCTTTACTCAGATTAAGAAAACTGAGTGAGCTCCCCGTATCTACAAGCGCTTGGCACCAGTTACCATTCAATTTAATTGATTTCACAGCCTTCCTTACACAGGGTGGAGAAGCCGCAGATATGGTGGTAGCTATAAGATTAGTGGTAGCAGAAGTTTTTTTGATCGAAATTTTGACTTGCAAACTCTTTCAAAATGCCCAATTTTTCCACAACCCTTACAGATAGCGTCTTTTGCAGGACACTTTGATCTTTGATGAAGCAGACCCCCACAAAAATAACATTTCTTATAGGAAGTTTTGGATAGAGATGCAGATGTCGGTTCAGGTGTAGGATCGATTGAGTTCTGAGGGCTTGATTCATAAGTAGCGGCATTCATCTCGGTGGAAAGTACATCATACGTTTTCGAATGCATCTGAGCCAATTCCAGAGCAAGGGCTTGTTTATAAGCATCCTCTAGAGATAGAGAATTATTCTCTAAAAGGCGCTGACGAATGGTCGTTGAAAGTAAACCACTAATAAAGGAATCACGAACACAATCTTTACGATTTTGTTCAGCAGTAACAGCAGTGAATTCGCAGTCTTTACTCAGCAAATTTAATGCTTGCAGATAGACATCTATAGATTCATTTGAAAGTTGTTTGCGGGTTGCTAGGCAGTGTCTGGCATATACAATGTTTTTTGGTTTTATGTAAAGATTTTTTAGAATTTTTTCAGCTTCCTCAAACGTTTTACACTCATTGAAATATAGAAAAAACTGGAGGAGAAACGAAATTTGTTAATAATTGCAGTTTCTTTTTTGAGTCAAGAGTATTGTCGTAACTGATAAAGTTAGTAAAAGTAGCATACCAGTGACTCCATTCTTGTGCAGCATTTTGTGATGACGGGTCGACGTCAAGCCTCTCAGGTCTAAGAAACTTATCCATATTTAGTTGAATAAATTGAAATAAACTAGTCAACCTTTAAAGAAATAGGCTTTATTCAACTAAAATATAGCACTGGTTGAACATAAAACACTCTTTATACACTACTCAATATAACCTTCCCATAATTAAGATAGTCAGTAATAACATATGGTAATTACTTATGATCTAGTCACCACAGCCATCATTAAAACACCTGCATTAATACCTACCTTGCAAGAAGTTACTTCTCAGTTAGCAGGTAAATGTTGGTTTTCCTTACTTGATCTTAAGGAGGGCTTCTATAATATTAAACTGGATCAAGAGTCATCTAACATCTGTGCCTTCTCAACACCTTTTGGATGCTATAAGTTCCTGAGACTCCCATTCGGCGTATCCAATGCCCCTGAGGAGTTCCAAAGAGTAAACACTTCCATATTTTCAGGTATTCCTGGACTAATATATTTTGATGACATTTTAATTGCAACTGAGACTGAAAAAGAACATGATGAAGTGCTAAATAAAGTATTAGAAAGGGCCAGGTCAAGTAATTTAAAATTTAATCCTCGTAAATTTCAATATAAAAGCAATAAAGTCACATTTTTGGGATTTGAGTTTGATAAAAATGGGATGAAAGTGGACCCACAGAGAATTGAAGCTATTGAAAGTTTAGAGAACCCTAGTAATAAGAAGGAATTACAGAGAATTTTAGGCATGCTTAATTACATAAGAAATTTTATTCCAAATTTTGCTGATGTAACTTCTGATTTGCGTACCCTTTTGAAATGTAATGTTGAATTTATTTGGACAGATGCTCATTCTATGATTCTGAAAAATATAAAAGAATTAATTACGAAAATTCTGGTATTAGCGCATTTGATGCAGCTAAGGAAATTGTTATTGAATGTGATGCATCTAAGGATGCAATAGGATGCTGTTTAATGCAGAAAGGACAACCTGTATCCTATGCGTCAAGATCGTTGTCACCAACAGAAAAGAATTTTGCACAAATTGAAAAGGAGTTATTAAGTCTTCTTTATGCCACATCTAAATTTCATTTATACATTTATGGGCGTAAAAACGTTTGTCAGAACAGACCACAAACCTCTTGTGTCTTTAATTAAAAAGAATGTTGGAGAAATACCATCACCCAGATTGCAGCGAATGATTCTGAAATTAATTAAATATGACTTAGAATTGAAATATGTGCCTGGTAAGGAGTTATATATTGCTGACTTGTTGTCAAGAGGTTGTGGAAATGAGGAGTACATCAGTTCTGAAGAAGATTGGATTAGTGAAATAGTCCATGAAGTAGCGTCTAATAATTATGAAGTGCAGGTCACACCTAGAAGAAAAAAGATTCTTGAGGAAGAGACTGCTAAGGATAAGATATTGCAGCAGCTAGTGCAGTACTATATGAAGGGATGGCCTGCCAATATTAAGGATGTGCCAGAAGAATTAAAAATATATTACAAATTTAAAGATGAAATTTGTGTTAGTTCAAATTTAGTATTTGTTGGCCGTAAGCTGTTAGTGCCTTTTTCCTTGAGAAAAGAAATGTTAGAGAAGCTTTATAGTCCGCATTTAGGAGTCAGCAAAACACAAGCAAGGGCAAGACAAATATTTTACTGGCCAAAAATAAACTCAGACATTGAAGAATATGTACTAAAATGCAAAGTATGTGAGACTTTTAGAAATAAAAATATAAAGGAACCTTTATTGCCCTTTCCGGTTCCATCTAGACCTTATCAACGTGTTGGTATGGATTTCTTCCAACTAGGAAACTATTCTTACCTTATAATTGTTGATTATTTATCAGCTTGGTTTGATGTTGTAAAGATGCCGTATAAGACAGCATCAGAAACAATTAAGGCTATCAAACCTATATTTGCCACACATGGCATACCTGATGAAATTGTGGCTGATAATATGCCTTTTTCATCATTTGAGTTCAAACAGTTTTGTCAAGGATGGGACATAAAATTAACCATCACTAGCCCAC
Source organism: Euschistus heros (assembly GCA_003667255.2). Taxonomy (NCBI): domain Eukaryota; kingdom Metazoa; phylum Arthropoda; class Insecta; order Hemiptera; family Pentatomidae; genus Euschistus; species Euschistus heros. The sequence goes on along the minus strand of RCWM02000876.1, from coordinate 81,555 downwards.
ACTATCCACAATCAAATGGAATGGTGGAAAAAGCAGTAGGTATTTGCAAAGGCCTTATGAAAAAATGTTACCAATCTGGACAAGATTTTAATATAGGGTTAATGGAGTATAGAAACTGCCCAGTTACAGGACTGTCACAAAGCCCAGCACAAATAATGATGAGCAGACAACTAAAAACAGTCCTCCCAACTATTGAACAAAACCTTCTACCAAATGTCATTAGGGTGAAGGAAGATAAGGAGATTCACCAGCAAAGGTCTAAGCTGTACTATGACAAAACATCACAGCAGAGAAGAGGGTTCAATGATGGTGAGAATGTGGTCCATAGAAGAGGAAGGAGATGGGAGCCAGCTCAGATCATTAAATCTAACTATGAGCCTAGATCCTACATGATAAGAACAGAAGATGCTCAAACATTGGTGAGGAATTCAGTCCATCTCAGGAGATCAAGAAATCCTTTTATTTTGAATGGAGAACAAAATAATTATCTCACTACTGGGGAAAATAAGACAACTGAAAGTGATGAATCAAATACTGAGACACAACTGGTTCCAGTTCAACCCCCGCAAGATCCACAAAGCATTCCTGAGGTCACCTCTGAAACCCATAACCCTTCTCTACCTCAAACCATAACTAGGTATGGAAGAAGGGTTATTAAACCTAAAAGATTAGTGGATGAGTGAACTTTAATATGTAAATTGTTAGTGTCAATTTTTTATTATTATCTTATATGTCTTGTATCTTATATGTATGTTATTGATTGTGTAATTGTTGATCTTGAATTGAAATAAAAGGAGGGAGATGTGGTAACACTGTAGTAACAGTGTGCAACCTTCAGTAGACTGTGAGTGAGTGGAGCAATGAGTGGAAAATATTAGAACAGAGTTGTGTAATTATTGTATTGTCATTGGTCCTTGAAGCATGTGCAAATTTTCAAGTTAATCACATTGCTGAAAATCAGTGAAAATTATATTGAAAGATTCAGTTTCATACAGGTGATTGTAATAAAAGAAATAGAAAATAAGTGTAATCTATGTAAATATATCATAAACATTTAAAAATGTAATTAAATGCAGAAATAAGATAGAAGTGTTTTCTATTTCAGTATAGTTCATTTGACATCTCAGTTCCATCTTTTTTTTCCATAGTTCAATTCCTCTCTTAGTTCAGTATTTATATAGTTCTTTTGAAAAATGAACTAAGTAGTTCATTTGAACTAGTTCATTGAACTAGTTCATTCTAATGAACTAGTTCAAAAGGAACTATTCCCTAAAAGGAACTACTATGCCCACCTCTATTATAATCCCTAATGAGCATCTGTATTTGATACTAAAATAACGGTGAGAAACTCCATTTTGAAGCTGATTTATAATTGCTTTCCGAATATTTTCTAATGTTGGTTACACTCTAAGAAAAAAATAATTTAATTTAATATTTTTTATTGCATTCAGAATTGACAAAAAAAAAGTAATGCTGCTTCGTACTTACTATTGTATGCATGCAGGAATTTATTATTATTATTATTAGATGATTTTAAAAGTACAATTGAAACACGAAATTGACCAAGTGGTCTTGAAAGGCTTATGAAAACGACTTGGTTATTAATATTTACAATGCAGGTAGGCAAGAGTAAACAATGTTTTATGTAACCAAAGTAATAAAATAGCTATTGACAAACAACATAACGGATTACGACATTATTTTTTTATATTACTACAAACATTTGATCAATTTCGTGAGTCACTGTAAGCGATAATTTATTAACACCACATTGCAATTCGTGAAAGTTAAAAATTCTACATTTTTTTTTACCCATAACGACTAAATTTTCTAAAAGGATTAATGGTTTAATTTGAGCTTAGTGCAAGCAACTTTTTTCTTGGCTTACTTTAATTGTCTGTAATGGTCTGATAAATGTAATTTTAATAAGAAATGTGGCTTTATTATACACCTACATGAGCGACTTTAGGCAGTAAAGTAATTTCGCACCTAAAGGTGCGATGATAAAATAATTACCAAGTGTAATGCTTCTTCCACATCCTGTCAATGGTTCCATTAGTTTGAGTACTGTGTATTATCCGAGTAGAGCTGAAGATCCTCTGTTTTCACCCTTCTCCAATCCATGGATGGAAATCCATTTGTAGCATACTTAAGGGCCCCCGCAGACTGCAGACTTTTTATCGGGTGATGGTTTAGTCGGGTTGGGCTGCTAGTGGGCATACTGAGCCAACTAAACAGTCGGGTTGGTAAAGGGGGCGCAGACTGGCCAACAGTCGGCCGACTGTTCTCGGACAATTTATCTAGTTACTTAGTTTGTGTTTGACTGTCGAAATAAGCAATCGCACAATGAAAACATTGTCCAGAAATGTCATTCATTATAGCTCTAATACAACGGAGGAGGGAAATTAAAAAGAAATTCCGGAAGTATTGGGTGCATCCCCTTCTAAGTGACAGATTATTTAATGGAAAATTTTACAGTATTCATTCCTAATTGATTGATTGCCCGAAAAAGTTTTTTACCATTTATCGGATGAGCATAACCAGCTTCAATGAACTAGTCATACTAATTGGACCAGCCATAGTTTTACAGATCTGCCAGGATCTGACGATTTTTTGAGGCCGAAGGACATCCTTGGCCACTCTCTTCTTCCACAATTAGAATTAGTTTTCGTCCTTAAGGATGCTGTTTTATGATGGCGGATTTTCATCAGTTTTTCGTCCTTTAAATATTTAACGGTTTTTAAGTTATAACCATGAGAATAAATAATCATCTACCCCAGCCGGAGTCGAACTTAGATCCGGGGAATTAGAGTTTCGGTGACCAACCCATTAGGCTCCCTCTCCTCGTAACTGTTTTTGAAATCATTCAGTTGCGGATTTAAGATAGCGTATGTCAATAAATATAAATTTGTATTCATCTGTGTACCAGTAATATCAAATTAATGATTTTACTACATATTGTAGTTATAGGAAAATTTAACAATAATAAAACTTACTAAAACAAAAATTTCAGAAGCAGAAAAGAGGTTTGGCACAATTTCATATACTATTATGGTTTGAAATTAAAATCCAACTGGATGAAATCAATGAAATTATTTCTTATACTTTTTTTTTATAAAGTGTAGGCCTTGTTCGACTTCTTCAATTAATTTGATGATTGATGTTTCAACAATCATGGATTGTGTATTGGGTGATGCCATTATAAAAATATTCGCACTGTACGACGCTAAACCTAGAGCGAACTGAACAATCGGCCGATTAACAATCGTTGTGTGTGAGTAGTTTGTAGTTAGCCAACAATAATTAAACAGTCCGCCGATAGTTGCCGATGGCAATCGGGAAGCCTATCAAACTTTTTATCGGCCGATTCTGAATCGCTATAATGTGCGCACATACCTATATCTCCATACTAATTAAGAGACCGACCAACCTATCGGCCGTTAAAAACTCTGCGGTCTGCGAGGGGCCTAATGGTGACTTTAAGGCCACCCGCAGACTGCAGACCTTTTTTCGGACGATAGTTTAGTCGGGTTGGGCAGCTAGTGCGCACACTGAGCCATCTAAACAGTCTGGTTGGTGAAGAGGGCGCAGACTGGCCGACTATTCTCAGACGATTTACCTAATTACTCAGTTTGTGTTGGACTGTTGAAGTAAACAAGAAGGAAAACATTGTCCAGAAATGTCATTATAGCTCTAATAAAAAGGAGGAGGAAAATCAAAAAGAGATTCTGGGAGTATTGGGTGCATCCCCTTCTAAGTGACAGATTATTTAGAAGGAAAAGTATACAGTATGCATTCCAAATTGATTGATTGGGCGATTCTCAAATTACGGGTCAATATTACGTCCAAATGTGATTCCTCACTAACCAGTAATTATAACTTGCCCATTTTTTTTTAATTTCTTCAATTGAAGTGCTAATCTACAAGAATCTATTGAATGGTTGTGTATAAATTCAGTAAAAATATGGTTTTTAAGCAAATAAAGTGTATATTTGTAATTACCGTGGCTGTCCCAAAATATGATTTTCCAATATAAAAGTGTCCTTTAATATCATAACCTGAGGCTTGGATCCCGAAAGTTGTGGAACCACCAAGAGGAAGCTTTCATTGATTAGAATCATGAGAAATTCTCAACTTTTGACGGCCAATAACAATATAAGCAAAGTTTACTTTTTTTCCCAAGAAATACTGTAATTGCTATGCTGAAAAAGAAGAGGGAGTTTTTCACCAAGGCAAATAAGGGATATGGGATTTTTTCTCGCCCCCATCCGTGTTGGCAACTCTGCTTGCCAATGTTACAGAAGTTTCCAAGAGGTTGAAGTCATTTTCAAGTGTGCATCCAGTGGTGAATCTGGTAAGTAGCTTTTTATTTGTAATTACCATGGGCTCTTGTAACTTTTTTATTTTCAAACTTAACTTTTTCTTTTTGATTTTACTTTGAAGAGCTCGATTAGCTGATTTGAAGACAAAAAAAAGCATCGCAATAATATTTTTTATTTTTATTTATTTTTATTTTTGTCCGAATATTTCAATTCAAACGTCTGTATGTAATTACCATGCTACAAAATGTGTAATTACCATGGTTGCAGTAAAAAGCATGATAATTACATTTTGACCATGGTAATTACTTATTGCGGTAATTTTGTCACATTGGCTTCATTTTCATTTGCAGTTTACTTATGTGACTTCAAAAATGCCACTTCCCGGTCGACCAAAGTCAACCCTATCCAAAGAAGAGTAGTTGGCAAGGAAGAGGGAAGCAGAGAGGGAAAGGAGAGCGAGGAGGAAAGCTGACGTCGAATTGCAAAAAGAAGACCAGCTGAAAGACTTGGGAAGTTTCGAAGGAAACTTCGATACCTGGGAAGGAAGAAAGAAGGTAAAATTAAAATGGTGAAAGACCTAACTTCAAGAGAGCTTAGGCAACTTCGGAAAAAAGTGAGGGAAAATGTGAGATGTTTCCGAAAGAAACAGAAACTTAGCATGCTCGCTTGCGGACATTTCTGTCTAAGGTGGACCTCAGTCACCAATTGTTGGAGATGTTGTAGTTCGACCTCAACCTCATGCTGCATTCTGCCGTTTCAGACCCCCAAATGTTGTTGCTCCCAAACTTGATGGACGAGACAGTTGTATGTGCATCAAACATGAGAATATGAAGCTCCTCACCTCCCAGCTTCATCAGGCAGGCGTAATTAGTACACGTGACCCAGATTCTCTGATAAAGACGCTGGGTTGCGCGACCATGAATGAAAAGTGGCATCGCTACCTGAGAAAATGCCAGGCATGCTCATCGAATGTAATTGTGTTCCAACCATTTGAGAACACTGCTCCAATTTCTTATTACAAGTGGCCTACTAAAATTGAGGAGCGACAAATAAAAGGTACTCAAAGAATGGTACAGCACACTGTGAAAGAAAACATCCAATCATCTCTGCTAGATAGTGTTAAGAAGTCAGAATGTGAAATAAACGAATTCATGAGGCATTTTCATGCCATACATCACCAACATGAGGCATTCAGAGCCCTAAAGCAACGCCCTAGGAATGAGATGGCACTTCACATTGATTTTAGTGTGAACTACTCTTGCAAATATTTTGAAGGGCCTCAGGTCATTCATTTTGGAGCATCCAGGCAACAATTAAGTTTACACACAGGGGTCGCCTTTTGTGGGGCCCAAATATAAGTTTGTATGATTTGATTTTGAGCCTTGAATAAAAGTTATTTTTCTTTACGCATTGGTTGTTTAATGTGTTAACCTAATTTTAGCTCTTAAAGCAACATGGGAGCCAAAATAAATCTAACAAATAGAAAATGTAAGTACCATGCTCCAACTAGTAATTGATGGACCCAAAATTTGATTTTTGAAGAGGAAAATGGAGTTTGATTTGTTTGCTGTACAAAGGTGACCCCAGAAACATGCTAGATTTTTTTCAGATTTTTAGAGCAAAGTTCAATTATGACAGATTTTGCAATCCAAAATTGCACCCGTAGTTTGAGAATCACCCGATTACCCGAAAAAGTTTTTCGTCTTTTATTGGATACATATATACAACGTAATGATTGATGTTTTTACAATCAAGGATTGTGAATTGGGTGACGCCATTATAAAAATATTCGCACTGTACGACGCCAAACCTAGGAGCGAACTGAACTATCGGCCGATTAACAATCGTTTTTTGTGCGCAGTTCGTAGTTAGCCAACAATGATTAAACAGTCGGCCGATAGTTGCCCGACGAATTAGTTTGATGGCAATCGGGAAGCCTATCAAACTTTTTTATCGGCCGATTCTGAATCGCTATAATGTGCGCACATACCTATATCTCCATACTAATTAAGAGACCGACTAAACTATCGGCCGATAAAAGTCTGCAGTCTGCGGGGGGCCTAAATGTCAGCCAGAATTTTATTCCATACTTATCTAGCATGTTTGGCATATCTACTATATATTTTTCAAATACCACTCACTCATTTAACACGAAATCTCAGAAACCACAACGGATTGGAATGAAATTCCACTATGGCCGTGGGCGGTCGCTAAGAAAGGAATTTAAAAAAATCGGCCTGGATTGCAGCTGATTAGCAAAAAATGAGATTACAATTTTTATAGCGTGAATAATAATAGATTAATTATCATATGGTATATGGGAATAAGCTAAGTTAAAAAATAGGTTAGATGCTTAAGCCGGACACTTTGACCCCGAATTAAGTTCCTTATAGTTGTAATCAAACAAAAATACGATCGATGTCGAAACCTTATAATATGGTACTTTCTGTGAACTCATGGTAGCTGCAGAGGTGTACCCTTAGGTCCAATTTACACAGAACGGAAGTTTGAGTTGTTTCGTGACGAGAAGCAATTAAAAGACTTTTGTCAAACAGGGGGTTAAAAGACTCATGTTCTCTGATGATGACTTATAAGGCCAGTTCGATGTTCATATTCCTTACGAGCAACCCACCAACCTTGCTTCACCAGTAGCTTCGTCCCCAACTACTCTTCCTTCTGCTTTCCGATCACAAGATAATTGTTCTGAACTATAATTGGTCCTTTTCGAATCGGCTTTTCTCAGCCAGGCCCAAGTTGTATTTCTCGAATCTGGACAAGTTGTACCTAGCCTTTCTGAATTTCATTCCTTCAACCTAGAATCTACCTTTTTTCTCAGTTCAGATGAGTCTATTGCAACATTGAAGTAAACTCATCAATCTAGAAGTAAACAACGTAGGAAATGATTCACAGATTCAGTTCGCAACAAACAACTAAGGAACTCGGCTGCAAAATATATTCAAGCACATGTAGAGGGCAACAGGGAAGCTGTTAAGAAATAAATGACAAATCATCCTGACATTAGTAGAAAAATGGTTAACAAACATAAAGAGAGCCATCCCGAAGATAAAAGATATGCTGTACACACATTCTGAGAATCACCTAGATATACTTAGAGGGGCTGTACAGAAGTATAAGTAAACACATCCTGAAATCCATTAAAAGTGTTCAAAAAAGTACTCGGGAAATAATCCTCATGTTAACCGTGTAACAAAACACGATGGAAGATGTTCAATGGAAAGGTTATAGCCAGTATGACCCAAAAACTGAATATGCAAAGGATAAAACAGTCGATATTGGACAACGGTCTACTTGAAATTGGTGTTATGCTGTAAAATGGAAGGACGAGAGCTCTGCCATGTGCTGCAATAACGGGAAAGTTCAACTTCCTCCCTTTCAAGAATATCCTGAACACTTGCACAGCCTCCTTACTTAGGAACATCCTGAGGCTGAGCATTTTCTAAATAATATTTGGAAATATAACGGTGGTTTCCAAATTACGTCATTTAGAGAAAAATATATAAAGGAGAGAGATTTCAAGCCAACATTTATGGTGCGAGGACAGGTATATTACATAATAAGGAGTTTGATGCCTGGAACACAGCAGCAACCGTCTTTTATTCAGATAAACTTTGTTGGTGGTGAGTTCCATGAAAGAGGTATTCGCTGTGGTTACTTTCAAAATGTCAAGCCTGCTTTCGTAGGCTAACTCCAGAAAATTCTTCATGAACATAACGAGTATATCAAGGACTTCAGAGCAGCTGTTGAGTCTGTTTCGAGATCTAGAAGATTTCCAGGTGGTTATCAGTGCTAAAAAAAAGCCTTCAAATGCTCACTGAGGACGTTACAATACCACTAAGGAAGTTGCTGTCTTGATTGTTGGCCAGGTGTTTGAAAATTGAGACATTGTTCTCTACAGCAGGGACAAGAAACTGATAAGAATCAGTGAGTTCTATCAAGTGTATGATTCTCTTCAGTATCGTCTCATGTTCTACCATAGAGAAGATGGGTACAGTATTAACATCCCTCAGTGAGACCCAAACACCAATACACCACTTAAGAAAACTGAGTCTGCAGCTGATTTTTACGCCTATATGTTGATGGAGCGAGAAGGTGAAGAACCTTATTTACATTAATTTCGTAATCTCTTCAACCAATTAATGATTGATATGTACGCAAAAATAGAAACAGAAAGACTAAACTTTATTCGAGAAAATCAAAAAAGTTGAGAAGTTGAGACTATATTCACTTAAAGTATACCATCAGAAAAGCTTATGGTCTGGTATCAGAGCTGGGTAAGATGGTAGTGCTGCCCCGAAGCTTCACTGGAGGACTGTTAAAATAACATAAAATTAACTTATGCAAATTGTCAAATTTACTTATTGATATTATTCTAAGAATGGAATTCATAGATGGTTTATTTAAGTAATCATAATTATCAACGTTAAGCTTAACGCTTACTAATTTGTTATCTGTAATCCTATTGATATTAAACCGTAGCAGAGCAGGGTACTTTCAGCTAGTATTGGATAAATCGAGTCTGAAAAAGCTGCTCATCAATGGTCTCATACACACCGGGTTTGAAACAATTTTAACTATTATGCATAAAATTGCACCATGCATCAGTGCAAAATTTATTAGTTTATAAACGTTGGCTTTGCTAAATTTTTTTTAAAGATTTGAATCTTATTAATTTTTAAGATTCGAATCTATAAACCCTATAATTTCAGGCACACTTTTTCTACTCTTGCAAAAAAAAAAAAAAATAATGGGTCCCTATTACTTGTTTATCTCGTATTTAGCTCTTACACATTGAACAATAAATGCGTCCAACTTTGCAGGACTTAGCTCCTAATTAGTTTGTAATATCCACGTATTTGCATATTCTGTGTTCCATTACAGGATTTTCAATAGCCAAAGAATATGCAGTTCTCACTTTTCCCTTCATAATATTTCTTTTACTATATCTTGTTCGCTAAAAATATTATCAATTAATGATTGTTCAGGATTGAACTTTATTTTATTTTATTCCTAATTGTTCCATCATCTGTATCTTCAACTTCATTTTCATTTTTCTGAACTGAATAACCATCGCCAATTTTTTTTTTTTTCTTCAATATTTATTCAAAATATTCCCATCTTCACTATTTGTACATTATAATTTGATAATAAGTCAGTAGTGTCATTTTATTCATTTAAAAGTTCAACACTATTTACTTCACAATCATAAGGTGTAGTTGACTGTGATGTATATAGGAGATGTAGATAATTAGGGTAGGCAGTCAAAGATATTCAGCTGATCAAAATAAAATGTTTATTTTATTTTAATTCTTAAAGCCAACGTTTCGACTTGCAATGCAAGTCTTCATCAGGGCTAGAAAAAGAAAACAAGCAAGCAAGCAAGCAAGCAAGCAAGCAAGCTTATTTTAAGAATTAAATAAAATAAACATTTTATTTTGATCAGCTGAATATCTTTGAACTGCCTACCCTAATTATCTACATCTCCTATTTACTTCACTTTCAAATATTTCAGAACATTCTTCATTTATGTTATTTACTTTTTCTAATGGAATCAAATCCATTTAATAATTATAAAACCGTATTACTTACTACCTATTTCGAATAAGAAACATCAATTTTTTTAAAACGCTTTTGACATATTTTCCAATAAAAGTAGTAAAGTTAATAATCAATGTGATGGATGTCAATTTCAAGAACTTTTGTCAAAAAGTTAGAAAAAAAAAGAAAAGCCATTTGACCCATCATAGTAGGTTCAGAGTTAAATATATGAATTATTTTGATAATCAACAACGATGCTGAAATTGGATAATATAATAAAGTTTGAGACTAATATAAGTAACCTGATAAACCTAGAGCTAGTTCACATAGGGTATAAGCGAGAAACTGCAATAAATAGACTGTTTTAGTTAGTCTCATTGTTCCAGGGATTAGGATAGGTTATACTACATTTAAAACAAAAATGACAAAAATTATTTATATATTTTAAAATGTTGAAAAAAAAAGAAACAATAAAAATATATACATATATACAATAACTATTTACAAATACACTTCTCAGTATGACCTTTGGGGTACATAGATCCAGTAGGCACTAGATTAATGCAAGACATGAATAAAATAACAACATTTTAAACATTAAAAAACAATTCATTGAATATGCTAAAATAATATTTGGAGGTATTGAATACTGAATTACAGAATATTAGCACTTCTAACCATTATGATTGAATCTATTATTATAAATTAATAGAAACATGTTTCTTTTCAACCCACTTGTTAGTTGATCAGCCATCAGGGATCTCATGATCCCATTACAAGGAACAGATTAACCAAATTTAGTAAATTCAATAATAAAACTGGGGCCTAGCAGAAACAATATTACAATAAAATAATTAGAATTTCTGATATTAAATAGCAACTGAAAAATATTAATGGCCTTTGCTATATATTTTTGGATAACACTACATGAAAAAAAAAAAACAAATAAAGAGTTTGGAAAAATAAAGTAAGTAACATCTATGTGAAATATGTGTGTTAGAAAAAAAAATGATATCTTTCAAATAAAGTGCACTAATTTTAAGTATTTCAGTGTTCTATAACCTTAATACATTTTTCTTTCTTCCCAAACCATCTCAGTCTCAATTTTAAGACACAAGATTTTCATTGCACTGCTTATAACATTATTCCAAAATTATTCTATTCAAACCTCTTTTTATGAATTTAAAGGAGCTAGTACCAGAAGTATCTAAGCACAATTAAATAAATTAAAAAGAATCTTACAAATAAAATACTCTAATTTTAGTAATTCCTGTGACAAATTAACCGCAATGCATTCAAATTTCTTTCCATTCTATCTTGGTCTTTATTCTCTGGAGAGTGCTTTCCTTCAGCAGGATTCACCACAATGGGAGCAGATTCTTTAGCAGAATTGTTCAGAAAATATTCTGAAACCTCTTTTTTCACACCAGCTTGAGCCCATTTGCTAGATTTTGTATGAAAAATAAAATCTTTGTAGCTAGTTTCAGAAACTGTTCTATTCAATTGATCACGTAATTTCTTAAGACCAATATAGAATGGTAATTTGTCTAATGGACTAGGATAGCAAGCAGATCTAGCACTTGATGAAGGCATTACCCAATATATATATTGGTACCTTCAATAAACTCTTGCTGAATACCATAACTAAACTTTTTTTTTACAGGAAAATATTTCATATATTAATTTTCCATTAAATACAGCTATTTTTGGTCTAAATTTTTGCAATTTTTCCAACAATATTTTACAACCTTCAAAAATTTCTTGTTTATTCAAATCAACACTACTCTTACTAGTCCTTTCAACAACATTTGTAAAACCTATCCCAAACTCGGGAAGTTTAAAATCATCTTTGGCAGACATTGGTTTTGGTGTTAATCCAGACAAATTGAGACATTTCCAGAAGTGGTTAGTTGGCCCTGCATAGTGATGGCCTCTGTAAGCAGAGTGGAGTCCAGGATTAATTCCAATAATGACAATATCTAAATTCGGAACTAATAGATCAGGAAGAGTTTTTTCTAAAATTTCTTCTTCTGTAACTCCACTGAAACAACCACGCTTCTTTATCTTCTTACTTGTTAAACTTATTTTATGAATGGAATCCATCATTAATAATTATAAAACCATAGTACTTCCAACACAGTAAAAGGCAATAGAAAACATAAGCAATATAGAATAGTACTACTTTTCAAATCTTAGTAAAAGGCTCAACATTTTATCAGTCGCTCTTGAACGCTGCATTCAAGAGCTGATTAATTCAACGACCACATAATTCATAAACAATTTTTTTGGAGGCTTGCCGTCCTTATTTTCTCTAACTAGGCAGGAAGGATGGGTTATCTTATTGGTTTCCAACCTATTCTAGCCAAGATGGGAAGGTCAACATCCATATCGTGGGTCCGCTACGAAATAAATTTCGAACCCACGACAATCAGTACCGAGCGCGCTGAGACCCTCGCCCCAACTCGCTTGGCCATCGAGTCCCATTAACAAATCACCACCTTGATTTTAACGCTGAAGAGATAAGATGACTGTAATAAATTAGTTAAGGCAAAGAGTTATCGTTTCTAGTTTTGCCTGAACGTTTATACTAAAACAATTCTATTAGGGCTATGGGATTTACAAATAGCAAAATTTGAGCATTATAATTCGTTCCTTAAATGATGGGTTTCATCAAGGAAAGGAACTATCTGACTACAATGATCGGTGATCGGCAAAATTTGAGAAATCATGCAAATATTCGGGAGTCTTGCTTTGGGATGTTGACGTTAACACTCCAGTACTCGCATAGGGAAAAAAAGTTACCCCACTCATAATTTTCCTAGAATTTTTCTGAATAGGCTTAATCTAATAAAGCTGTTTTTTATAGTACCTTCCTTCTAAGAACTGTGGCCCATATCTAAGCGTAAACAAGCTCCCCAAATTCAGTATTCGCGTTGCCAGAGCCAGATAAAGTTCTCTGGGGTAAATTATTACCCCGTGCGAGTAAAAGTGCATTTGTTTTAGACAATATTGTGTTATATTTATTATTATTATTATTTTTATTATTTGTGTTAAATTAGTGTTATATTTTTTGTGACGATGTCAGAACGAAGTACCAATCCAGAAGTATGGAAACAATGGCTTCGTGAGCTCAGTGAAGATGAAACAGGTGATACAGCAATTGAAAGTGATCCTGATGACCCGGAAGTAGACCATGTAAACAAGTCTGACGATGATACCGATTCAGAATTTGACGGGGATGAATGTAATTCAGAAAATGAAGATGTGCTATCTCATATTGGAAGAGACGGAACAACAAAATGGAGAAACACACCCCGTTCTTTCCAGTCATTCAAGAACCAGAAGGGAGAACATTATTATTCATCTCCCAGGTACCAAAGGCCATGCGAGAAATGCCCTAACACCTTTGGAGTCGTTGAAATGTATTCTGGATGATAAAATGTTATCTATGATAACAAATTACACAAATTTGTATATTGAAAAAATAAAAGGTCAATATACAAGGGAACGGGATGCACAAGAAACAAATGAATTAGAAATTTGGGCTCTGATTGGGTTACTATTTTTAGCTGGAGTGAAAAAGTCAGGAAGACAAAGTGTTCGTGACTTATGGGATAGAAGTGGTACTGGAATCGAAATATTCTATATGACCATGTCATATAACAGATTTTTTTTCCTAATGAGGTGCTTACGTTTTGACGATCATCGCGACAGACTTCAAAGATCTGAAATAGATAAGCTTGCACCAATAAGAGAAATTTTTGAAATCTTTATTCAAAACAGCCAAAATTCATTTACTCCAAGTGAATTTTTGACTGTTGATGAGCAGTTGGTTGCATTTAGAGGAAGGTGTTCCTTTCGACAGTTTATCCCCAGCAAACCGGCGAAATACGGCATTAAAATTTTTCTTCTTGTCGACACAAAAAATATGTACACCATCAATGCTGAAGTTTATGTAGGCTTACAACGTGATGGGCCATACAAGCAACGAAACACACCAGATGAAGTTGTCAAACGGTTAGTAAATCCGGTAAGTGGAACTAACAGAAATATTACTTTTGATAATTGGTTTAGCAGTTTACAGTTGGCCATTGATTTACAAAAATATTTCAAGCTTACATGCATTGGCACTCTCCGTAAAAACAAACGAGAGGTCCCAGCAAGTTTTGTAAATGTAAAGGGAAGAGAAGTTTCCAGCAGCATATTTGGCTATCTCAAAAATGGCCGTTGTACACTCGTGTCATATATTCCAAAAAAAGGGAGAATCGTTTTAGCTTTATCAACAATGCACTTTGATAATGCTATAGTTACTCAACCAAAACCTAAACCACAAATTATTATTGATTATAATAGCAGCAAATTTGGAGTAGACATTGTAGACAAAATGTGTTCAGGATACAATGTTGGGCGCAATAATCGCCGCTGGCCACTTACTGTTTTTTTTAATATTCTAAACCTTGCTGGAATTAACAGTCAAGTGATTTATAATGCAAATAAACCGTTAGGTGGATCAAATGAGAGTCGTGCTTCGTTTTTGCAAAGTTTAGCGCTTGAGCTAATAAAACCTCAATTAAAGAAACGACTTTTTACGAAAGCTGTTCCAAGGTCTATAAAAACAAAAATAAAAATTTTCCTAGGAACACAGGAAGAAATCCCCTCTGAAAAAGATGCAGCGGGAAGTTCCGGAAGATGTCACATATGTAGACGGACTCGCGACCGGAAGTCACGATTTGTCTGTGCAAAATGTAGGAATTACGTCTGCAGAGATCACTATAAAGTTGTGTGTGAAGATTGTATGGAATATGAGTGTTATAGTGAGTCAGAAGAAAATTGAAATTTTAACTGTTGAAAAAAATATAGCTATAATAAAACTTTAAAAAAAGCTATTAAGATTTTTGTTTTTAAATGTTTGCTTTGCTATTATGTTTTTAGGGATGTTAAACAATATAAAACAATAATTAGAATCATTATAACCTTTATCAGTTTCCATTATTTTGCTTAAAAGAAAATAATTGTAGTTTTAGAATAAAAATTAAATTTTTCATACAATGTCAAATAAATATAGTTAATTAATATTTGTGGATTATTTTACCCCTACATAATAAAAGAAACATATTTAGATTGTTATGGTTGGTAGAGCAATTTTTTACAACTAAAACATGATACTTATTAACGGCCATGAATATGGGGCAACTATTTACCCCACGCGAGTACTGGTGTCATAAAATATGGTGCGAGTACTGGAGTGTTAAGACCAATGAAGGAAAAATTCTCTAAACGATAATTGCTGAGATTTGATTGTTCAAACGAATAGAGAAAGCAGTGGGAATATATTGATTGATATCGAGGACTAACATATTTATGTACTCCAACTAGGGTAGGAAGAAGGGGGCCATCACAATATTTTATAGCCAATTAGGGAGTCCAGATTAATCACGTTGGTATTAATTATTAATCCTTTGGGGTCACCTGTGGTGTAGTGGTTAGTATAACAACCTACTAAACCCAAGATCGCAGGTTCGCAGCCCGGCAGATGACCTTAGGATTTTTTAAAGGGAGTGAAAATTCCTCAGCTATGCCGTCCTTCGGAAGGGACGTAAAATGGGGGTCCCGAGCCTGTGCGATGTCAGGTACTCGTTAAAGATCCCTATCCTAATTGAAGATCCTAATGCTTAACACTTCAAAAAGCCTATGTTAGTGGCGTTAAAAGAAGAATTCTGAATTCAGAGTTAACAAATAAAATTATTCAATTGATAACAGTATATTTCAATTTAAAGGGCTTTATATACTTTTTTTGAATTTTACTTTCAATATTCCTTCACATATGAAGTTTTCCTCAGCCAAACTTCTTAGGTCTTCCCATTCTATATCTGGTCTTTTCTTTCATCAATCTACAAGCAGCCATGCTCTAACCATTTTACAAAGATGGTTGAGGTGTTCAGCCATATATATATCACAATAAAATAGGAATATGACTGTACACCTCAATCATCTCCTTCCATAAATATTGTTATGACTAATAAAATTACACCATTCTATCTTATTATTATTTAATTTTTTCTACCTTCAATTAGTTCTTATTAAATCTATCCTACTCCTTATTTTTATTTTCCTCTGATGCTCTATCTAATAAATCCTGTAGCACTAAAGGCAGTGAAATTTACTTTATTCTAAAAAAAAAAAAAATCTTTCCAACTATAGTGATAACTTGTGACTGAGGTTTCAGACTGACCTATAAACCATTTTATGCTGCCAATTGTAGTGTGGCATCGATAACACGAAACAATCGAAGTAAGAGAGTTTTTCGCATAATTCATATTTAAAATATCTGATTAACAAACGAGCTTAGATACAAAATAATCTTCTTCTTTTTTTTTTCTAATCACACTACTTACAAATAGTACCTTAAATAAATCACTATAAAACATATAGAATTGGCCAAAAATTCAGAGAAACAAATGTCTAATTTTCTTTTGTTTCTGAAAAGTTTTTTTCTGCTAAAGCATGAACATTTTAAATACAGCAATAGAATCACGTTTTTCTCTACCATATCAAGGCAACAGAAGTTTTTCTCAATGAATGGTCCTTTTTCAGTCAAATCATGTTAGTAAGGATCTTGGTTGTTGAATAAACAATATTTTCATCATCTATTGATTCTTCATCAGAACCACGTACAGTATGTAGGTATTACCTTTCTGTATAAATATCTTAAGCTTTCAATCACCCCCTGCTTCATCAGCTGGAGGACTGAATGAAGCAAAAGCAAAAAAACAGTTTAAAACTTTCTGTTTTCTCATTTAACCTAAATCTTTGAGGGGTAGCCCGGGATGTCACCAAGCAACAACTAAATGTTTTCATAGGTCCCAATGAACACATATTCTCAATAGGTAACATCCATAGTAAGAATAAATACTTTATTTATTTTTAAACTTGATGAAGGATAAAAGCAATAAAAAGAAAATACATCTCAAAATTTTTATTAACAAGGAACTATAAATAATAAATTATTAAAAATACTATACATAATAATGTATGAACAAGAAAGTAATACTATTCTTCATGTATGCCCAGATTCCGGAAGTACCTCTCTTTGTTCCAGTGAATGTCTTCAAACATAACTTGTTCCTTAGTCGAGTGAACACAATGTACTGCAGTCCCATCAGGATAAGTCACCCCTGGAAGCAACTAAAATAAAAATATAGTTAAAAATCAAATCAATATATTCTCCTTTTATGATTTCCCATTAGAAGGAATCTGAAGGTGGGAGGGGTGCCTATTATGTAATGAAATGTAAATGAACCCCAAGAAAGACTTTAGCATGAAACTAATTTATTTTTACACCTTTAGGATATTATCAGGGCTTGTTTGGGTGGAATTAATACCACTGGCAATTCATTTCCTGTCTCTCTACAACCTAAGGAAACCTTGTGTAGCCAAAGTAATGAGAAAGGAGAGGTAAAAAATGGCTTGAGGTTCAATTGAATTTGAAAATGTAAGACTCGAAATTAAGAAAAACAATTCACAACTCACAGTTGGAGTCACAAGGAAGTATTGTGCTGTATCACAGGTTGAAATGGAGTTCATTATTAGATGATATACTCTCTTCTCATTTATCTCATCCATACCCTAAACAAACATATTTATGAAAAATAAAATTCTATTATAATTTAATAACATAAAAAAAAAAAAAGAAAAAAAGAAAGAAACATTAACCAATACATACATATTTTTCTTACACACACACACACATGCACGCTAACCTAAACAAACAAACATATTTATGAAAAATAAAATCCTATTACAATTTAATAACTTAAAAAAAAAAAAAAAAAAACATTAACCAATACATACATATTTTTCTTACACACACACGCATGCACGCTTAATGGTATCAAACATCTTCCACAACTACAATACTTTAAAAATTATATACTTCACACTTTTGCGAAGTGTTTTTACGTTACTAAGCGATTATATTTTAACTTATAATTAGTAACAGTATTTAATATTTCATTATTAATGTTATCACAATAAAGTCACCATTACTCATCACTAATTATTGTGATCTGTTTATACAGTCTAGTTATATTTAATTTATCACTTTTTACAATGCAATCAACAGAAACCGATTAGTTATTTTGAAAAATAATAATGAAGAATCTTAGAAACCTAATCACCTGATTGATTTCGTCTACACATCTAAAAGGCACTTTGCTTATAGTTTGCAGGGACAACAAGAATACAGCTGTTGTTAGAGCTCTCTCACCACCGCTCTGAGTATATGAATCTAAAGCCTGCAGCTCGTATTCATTTCGGAACTTCACCTTAATCATTAGCCCATAATTTTCATAGTGTGACTGCAACAAAATAAGGAAAAGTAAGCATAACTGATAAGGAAAATTAATAATTAATTAATGTCCTAATTGATTCGATCTTTAAATCTCATAACAACGACTATGGCCTGGATCAAATACCTGTAAAAATGATAAAACTGCCTTCCAGTTATCTTACCTGCTCTTCTCCACATTTATAACTTTTCCTTACAAAGCTCCACTTTTCCTACAGCTTGGAAAAAAGTTCTTGTCCGTCCACTGAAGTTCCTTTTCCTTCTACAGTTTCCCACTTTCGACCAATAGCAATCCTATCAGATTTACCTAAACCATTAGCAAAATAAGTGAATTCCTAACTCACTTCCTTTCTTGAATGTAAAACCCTCCATAATCCTATCCAATCAGACTTCCGTTCTGGATACTCCACTTAATCTGCTCTGATAAAAATCAAACAAGACCTTTACTCCTCCTAAGACCAGCAGAATATTACAATCCTTATCCTCTTTAGTTTTTCAAAAGCCTTTGATTCTGTTAACCATACATTCTCCTCTCCAAACTCCATAATCTCTCAATATCTAGTACTGCACTAAGCTGGCTTATCTTTCATTCAGTTTTATCTCACCATCTAGTGATTATACACGGAAAAACTCATTGATCTTCATTACCACTCTCGTGAGGAGTCCCCCAGGGATCTCCTCTTTCTCCTACTATATTTTCTATTTATATTAATAGCTTGCCGAATTGCACCAAAAACTCCAAATTTGCAAAATTTGACTTGAAAATTTATCTATTCTTTCGTCCTTCAGAGATACTAGAGGCGACTCATAAGCTCTAGAAAGACATCAATAGCATTAACCAATGGGCAGTAAAGAAGAAGTTGAGTCTGATTTCAGAGAAAACAAAGGCAATACTCATTGATCCTGAGCAATCCTCAAAACTCCACCTTAATGCCCTTCCATATTATTCTCTGCTCTTCCCCCAAAATCATCCAATTCATTTACAAAATTCCATTAAAAACCTAGGAGTAACTTTTGATCATTATGTTTCTTGGAATAATCATTCACAAAACACCAGGAATTCTATTTTTATTCTAAAGCAACTTCTACATTTCTGTGATTCATTACAACTAAATACTCAACAACTTAAGGTATAATAATAGGTGAAGTGAATTACATGATGTAATTGCACATAAGTGGGTATTTTAAGCATATAATTGAATTTACATCCCTAACAAATTGTAATTTCTTTGCCAAGTAAATGTTGGGTGTTTCCAAACAAAAGTAATAAATAAAAAGATTTGTAAACCAAACCCAAAGACGACAACACAATTCTCTGACCACATACCTTTAAAAGTAATTAAAATCATATCATAAGCACTAATGCTTTTATTAATATTCTTATGCTCATAGTGCTTTACCAAAATCACTTCATTTAATTCACACCACCCATTACAAACGGAGTACAAATAGCAAACAAACGTAGTACATGGTTTTGAAAAAATAATATTCAATAACTGATCTATTATTCTTACAACAGAAACTAATGAAATATAATTACCACTAGTGTCTTTCAATATCAAACTTAAGGCTAAAGATGAAATAGAATATTTTTAAGCTTACAGGATTAGAACCTTGATCGAGTTGAACAATGCCAGCACAACCCATTGCTGCAAAAAATGATCCAAATTTATCATTAATGTCTTCGATAAGATTTTGCAGCTTGGGTAACCAAGTTGAAAGCAATTCGTTCGCTTTGGACACAATCCCTGAATGATTATCTTTTAACTTAGTCACTTCTTTTTCTAATTGCGCTATCTGCTTTAAGCTGGCTTCATATTCCTCGATAACCTTAAATACAAAGCAAAAGGATCAGTAGGTTTATAATAAATAATACATACTTAACTCAAAATAACCAAACATAAACAATTAATGCACAAAATATTTTTTCATGCTGTCATTAATGTAACCTAAAAAAAACCTGTACAACCACAACTGATGAAAGGTCTAAGGTTCAATACTTGGTATAGAAGTAATGATTCTAGACCAATGATTTTATAAAGTGATAGGGTAAGAAGGCACCAGATTTGTCTCCCCACTCAATGAAGGACCAGGTACCCACTTAATGGAGATTAGGTGTATCCCAGAAAGGTCTACAGAAATGAACCGCAGCAGATATAACAGATAAAGAAATTTTTAATTAAACCTGAGCCTGGGGGTTAGGAACACAGTCCATTCCATCCTTATAACCTAATAAATAAATAAAAAGCTTAGCGAACATGATGGTTCTACGTCGACAGCACCAACCTTGGACCACACACCTCCCAACAACTAACCAGATCAAAACCCAAATCCCAAGATCAGAACGGATGCAATTCTCTCATCTAAGTCTTGATCTATCCCTTGGAAATTTATCTTACCTATTTCTCGGAAATTGTATACTTTTTTCAGAATTCGGTCATTATTAAATCTAACAACGACTTTACATGCCCAATGTAACTTTTGTCCTGCTATTACAGGATATATAAATATATTTACTAGATGAAGCTCCCGTAGTTCCCCATTGTGGAGCCTTCTGAATTCTGATACGTTCATCCTTTTTTGGACCAAATATTCTACGCAGTACTTTATCTATGAAAACTTTAAAGTGTTGTCTTCCCTTAACATAAGTAATCATGTTTTGCATCCATACAGAACTGTTGTTAGTATAATAGTCTTTTATATCCTAATTTTTAAATTTTTGGAGAGTAAACGCTAACTGAGTAGTTTTGCAACCAAGAAAACAAAAGCATTACAGGCTTTTAATCTTGCCTTTATTTCCTCTTTAATTTCATTTTTCTATTAAGGCTAAACATCCCGATTTTTAGTAAGATTTTTTTTCAAGAGATGGCAGCACTTTCGGGGCGAATTTATTTTTGCTCTCATTTGTGAACAGTATCATCAATATTAGATCTGTAAACGGATTTAGTAATAAAAACCACATTAAATTCACGCTACGTTTTCCGAATTTTTTTTTGTCAATTATTTTAGAATTTAAAAAAATTATCTGGTGAACTATTGGTTTTTTAAAAAAAAAGCTGGTTATAGTCACTTAGCCACAGGTCAATTGAACACAATTATGCAAACAGATTCATTTTCGGTTGCATAGGTTGATCGTAATTTGAAAAATACGATTTGTAAGGAAGCGGGTGATTAGATTAGTAAGCTACCTGCTGTTGTAGTAGTGGGGGAAGGGCTGTGAGGACCCAGCTCCCAGTCAGCTACCGATCTAACGTCTCCCCAATAGTGGAAAAACCAACAGATTAGAGGCCAACAAAATTTGATATACTTTTTGTTTTGTTAAAAAACGAACCTGTGTGCAAATTTCAAAATAACTATATATGTTCTTCGGTAGTTAATAAAAAGGAAAAAAAACTAAAACAAACTCTTTTAAAGCATAGTTAGAATATCTATGAAATTTATAAACATTTTTAAACCCAGGAGATATTAAAAATAATAAACCGACAAAAAATGATATTTGGAACAAATATCGAGTTAACATATGAATACTTTAGGTAATTAAAAATACCCTAAACAAATATTTTGGCATTGTTTAAGAGGAATTTATTTCACTGATTATTCGAACCATTTATTATTATATTCGAACAACGGAATCCAAAGTGTAAAGTAATCATTAGGACCAAAATATGTGTTTAGTTTTCCACAAAAGGTAAACAAATCGAGAAATAATGAGTAAACTACAACTGTTTATTTAAAGAAGTAAAATTTTTAATTTTATTGATAACAGTTAACTAAGAAATATATAACTGTTAATAATTAATCAATTCCTAAGAACTGTTTCATTAAACCCTTCAACATGAAAACACATTTGTAATATAGAATGTAACAGCTGATATTTATAAAATTTGATAATCAAGCTTCTGGTATGTCTACTAAGAATTTCAAAGTAAAAACAACATACATATTAGGAGAAAATAATATTTATATGAACATTTTTTATTACTAAAATCCTAAAATTACCTTAATTATTCATTAGAACTTCATAATGAAAGTAGAAATTATCTGGAATATAAGAGTCCTGAACTAACTACTTCGGCAAAGAATTAAAAGAAAAACTTTTATCGGTCTCTGTAAATTTCAAAGTGTAAATTCACTCTTACCGATTTGTTTCATTCGATCCATGAAAATTATTTATTAATAAATAAAATATAATTCAAATAACAAATGATATCTCGGAATAATAATAAAACATTGGGCAATAAGAATATTTATACCTTGAGAGTACTACTAGCCCAGTCAAATAAGGAGTTCTAGACAGCAAATCTCGAAAAGGAAGCAATGAAGCTAAATTTTGCATATACTCTCGTTTTGGCATTCTAAATAAGTGGTGAAAAGTCACCAACCTCAGCATGTTAACATAATAATATTCATGGTCAAAGGTCAGAAAATCAGTTGTTTTTTTTTCAAATATCTCGATGTCTTTGCCTCGGGCGTCAATCGAGAAGGTTACAAAACTTGTAGATAATAATATTTTCTATGATTTTTTTGGTTCTATTCATTTTTTTTTTTTTTTATTTTTAGGATTAACCGTTTTGAAGAACCATTTTGGTGGGGCAAAACAGTAGCGGGCCCCGGTTCGGACAAATATTTGCTTCTAGTGCCTTCATCAATCGTTTCTCAGAAAAAAAGTTGTAGAGCATTTAATTTTCTTTAATTTCGTATATACATTTTGGCACTTAATTAAAAATATTTAACAAAAAGTGAGGTAACAATTTGTTTTTCTCGATTATTATCTATTTTTAATAACGTATATCTCGAAAACCGTTGAGCGTTAGACAAGTGTTTATAGAAACAATTTTATAGAAAATTTAATTAGCTTTAATTTTGATTGCTCCCTTATTTTTCCAGAGTTCACCGTTTTCGAGATATAATAGAAAAACTGAAACAGGAGATATCAGGAGGAACCAACTCCAAAACTGTTTGCCCGATCTGAAATTTCATTTTTTTAAAAAATAAAATCAATAAATAAATAAATTAAATTTATAAAATAAAATTTTAGAAAAACTTGGTTTCGCGGAGAAGTGCGACCCCAGTCAGAGTGCTGAAATGAGGGGTGTAGAGTATGCACTCTACAAATAAAATATGCGACTATTTTTGACTTCACAGCTTCGTTAATCGAGATATTTGAAAAAAAAAAAACTGATTTTCTGACCTTTGCCCATGAATATTATTATGTTAACATGCTGAGGTTGGTGACTTTTCGCCCCTTATTTAGAATGCCAAAACAAAGGTATATGCAAAAATTTAGCTTCTTTCTTTCTTTCCGAGGTAAAATCCTTATTTGAATGGAGTTTTGGTGGAATTTCTCACTGGCAGTTCTATAATAATTTATGATTACGACAAAACGTACATTACAATTTAAAATTATTGTAGATATTAGAATTCATCAGATTTCTAATCTGTACAATATAATCAAACCATTATGATCTTGTATCAAATTTTATAACTTTTTGAACTCAACAATTTTTTATGAAATCAGCAAAAGTACAAAAGCTTTTTTATTTTAATATTAATAAAGTAAGTAATTTTACAATATAGCTCGAAGGTTAGTAGTAGTAGGAACTAAAACTTTTATGCAAACCCTCTTTTAAATTAAATGTTCACTCAATACGTACATTTGAGCTCTTTTGAAAAAAAAAAAAATAATAAATAATTCAACACCTTGCAATAAATAATATTCATTATTGTTCATTAAATAGTAAAAAAAATAAATAAAAAGTATAGATATTCTATGAATCAGAGTTAGAAAAGAATTAGTGTCAGGATTCCAGGTGTGTTAGGGTATAGTTCTTGAAAAAACAGATAGACAAAACAGAGAATACGTCCAATTCGAAAATAAGCACATTTAATAAAAAAAAAGTATATAAAACTAAAGTTGTTGCAAATTAGATTTGCTTTATGCATAGAATGAAAATGTGCTAAGAGTAGCGGTTTCCGAGTTTTTGATCAAAAAGCTAAGAACATACGATGTTCAACCCTTTCAAAAATGTTCTAAAAACAATGATTGTATAGGGATTATTATTGTTTGACTCTGATTCATGTTGACTACCGCTATAGTCCCGGCATCTGTAATAATGTCAACTCATGAGCTTTTTTACCCGATTTCATACAAATTATTGATATATTTTTTATATTTTGCTACGAAAACATAACGAAGCCCACAATGTGATGCGGCCGAGAGAAATCAGAAAAAAAATCACATTCTTCAATTGATTTCCACTACTTGTATTTACAACCAAATAAATCAAATCATACGAATATAAAAGGACAAACTGTTTTGTAGAAACATATATCCAACCATTAGTAGGAAATTACACTTTAAAATTACTTTTCCCGGTTATGTTTTTAAAAATATTTTATAATTATTATGGTATATGCTATGGAAAAATTACTTATCTACGAGACTTGGGAACAATGAAATTACCTTATATTACGGTAATTCTAAAACATTTCCAAGGAGCCAGTTATAAAACTGATTTTATTCATCAGTCATTGTTTAATTTTATTTACGATTTTTACAGTCAACTAATGTAAAATTATTGATTTTCTAAGTTGAAATCGAACAATTTAGCAAAACAACACTATGTTTTTAAATTACATCATAGTAAATATTATATGGGCATGTACTCTTTTTCATTATCAGCTCTTCTTTTCAGTTCAGGTTTTCTTCGTCTAGCAGATACGCGGAGATTCTTTTTGGATTTAGAACTATTTATATAAAAATATCTACGTCCAATAGATTGTTCTTCTTTGTTATGTTCTATCTTTACAATGATAGAAACTGAACGGAAATACAATTTGTTCTGAACAGGAAATATTTTTAATTGTTATTGAATTTTCCAGAATATCTTTTACCTGTTTTCTGTACTATCGGATTAACTTCATATACCAACATGCTACCTAAATTTATATTACGTACAAGGTAATAAATTTACATATGTATTTATATATGTAGATTTATATATAATTACATAGGTATCTATCGGCTAGGTAACTTATGGAATTTATTTGGAATATTTTATATTATTGGTCCCAAATACATTACCGGTGAAAAGGGTCAAATAATGTTAGACTTCTTGCAGTAAGTAAACAAAACTTTTTCTCTATTTGAAAATAAATAGACAATAACTCCTTTGTTGACTTTATAAAAAGACATATTTATCACAACTATAAGTTAACTATGCAGCTATTATCAATTCATGATTTTTCAGATTTTTGGATCTTCAAAATTCTGTACAACACATTATAGTAAAACTTTTTTGTTTGTTTTTTTAATATATTTCAATTACTATGGTTGACATTCAATTTGTTGGACCGTCAAACGCTTCAAGTGAAAATAAAAGTTCACATATTGTAGCTAGGCCTGTTGGTCCTAATAATTAGTCAGTGAAAAGGGCCAATGTTTCCTATAGATACCGCAATAAAATAAGAATTGCATAAACAAAATGTCGTTTTTTTTATTTGGTAATAAATAGACAAATAAAATATTTAATAAATTTATCAAAATATATATTAAAACTTGAATTCAGCTTCTGTCAATTTCGAAAAATTTAATTTAATTGCCTTATTCTTACTTACTTTCTTACTTAAAATGAGAAATTGTTAATAGAATGAATCTAACGACAGATAAAAAATAGTAATAACAAGAAAACAAAATCAAACAATTTTTCTTTGGCTCTTCACAAATCGAAGGATACCTATGTGAGAGACATTTCGGTAAGGAAGAGACCGTTTCAGTCGGTGACGCAATACCATCCGGTTGTAAACAAAATTCGTATTTTTCACATTACGATCGTAATATGCATGCTATGATTAGTTGGAATGTGTCATTCGTTTTAGAAAACGTTTCTATAACTGACCATAACCTCATATTTTTAAAAATATATATTTAACACCTATTTTTACGTTCTATTTTCTTAATTATTGAATTTATAGAAAAAAACGCTTCGTAGCGTGAATTCTGTGTTTACCAAATGCCCAAAGAATTTTACAGATTGAAAATCAGACATTCCGTTCCGGAGAGATTCCGGAAATAAATTCTACTGTTTCCAGCGCTTGACTGAAAGGGGTACATTTAGCCTTAATATGGTAGACTCTAGATATTTAAACTCCTCTATATATTCAAATTTAATCTCAGGAAATATCTATATTTGTGGAATCATCACTATTTCTACTACTAACCATATATTTAATTTTATTGGTAATCTTTATTAGCTAAGATGAATTATTTAAATTTACTATTGTCAAATTTGTTTACACTTCTAAAAGCTATCCTGCTGATTTAGTTATAAACATTATTTATAAAGTTAATATAAAAATGAAACAGATAAATGCGATATTGAAAACACTGCTGGCACGAGTGGCAAACCAAACTGATAAAACAATCATTTGGATACTATATGATTGAAATGCCATTCATTACTAATGGATTTAAGGGCAATTATGAAAAATGAAAATATGTAATAAATTAATAATGCTAATACTATCATAATTAAAAATTTTCATTTACACAAGATTCATCTAACTAATGATAACTAATACTTGCTACTTATGATAACTAACTACCTACATTACTACCGACTATCCCTTGAAGACACTTGGCCATTGCCTCTGTTTCGATTAAATGGTCCTGAAGTAAATTTCTGTCTCCTGGTAACTTCCTGAACAGTGGATTGTATTTTTCTATAAAGGCAGGGTCATTTGCATCTAAGCCATCCGTCATTTCTTTCGCTTTTTGGTGGATTGCCTTTAATTCTGTCTTGATACGAATACATTCAGTTTTGATTCTTTCTGCTTCATCCTTCAACACAGATTTTGAAAAAATAATTAAATACATATATTAAAGCCTTTGCAATATTTACGGATTCCTTATCGACTATAACATCGTTTCTCAACATATATACTAAGGATCCAACCATAAGAAAAGCACAAGCATATGCTTCATTGTTAAATGACTTGCAAAAGAGCTTGGTGCTTATCTGGATAAATGGATAAATATAAATCCCACGTGTGGATAAATGGAAAAGAAGCTGCTGATGAGGCAGCTAGAGAAGTAGAAATTTCCTCACTAGATGCCAAAAGTATCTATACCCCTTTAGACATATGTGACTTATTAAAATATCATGTCAAGAATACTTGGCAAAAACGAATGGAGATAAATTAAAAAAAAAAAAAACATTTAAAGAGACATAAAACAATGGAATATATCCCATAGACAAAATAGAAGAGAAGAAGTAGTGATCAAAAGATGGAGGATTGGCCATTCTCACCTTACACATGGCTACCTTATAATGAGAGAAGCCTCACCGAAGTGTGTATCTTGCAAGGGTCCTTTAACAACTAGACACATTCTTGAGGAATGCACATTATGTGAAACCTACTTCCAGCAGGAACAGCTTGAAAGAAAACTTCAGACAATGCATGGAGATATCAAATCCAATACCGATAAAATTATAATCTTCTTCAACAATATAATTTATTTTTAAAAAATTATTAAAAAGAAGAATTAAGGAATAGGACACCATAGACCTTGGATGCTAAGTGTCCAAAAATAAATAAATATAATCTATAATAAAACCAAAAATTTAAGTTTGGAAGCAAATCCTCGGCCCTAAAACGAAGTTATTGCAGCCTCCTAAGCATGGAAACGAAGTATCTGAGGAAGATAAAGGGGAAGACCAAGAGAGTTATAATAAGTAATATGACAAAACTGGCTACACTCGAAAGTGAATCCATCAATCAGATAATTGAGAAAGGATAGTTTTGATGATTTGGCCATGCAATGAGGATGGATGACTGCAATTCAGCAAAGAATGGCTAGACCAATGGGAAAATGATCCAAAGGGAGGCTAAGAATCACTTAGGAGAATAACTCCTTAACTATCATAAAAGAAAAAGAGATTAGGAATAAGAAGAAGAAACCAAAAATTTGGATGACTTCAGTTTTTTTTTTTTTTTTTATTATTGCAGGTTGCAAATATTGTAAATAATATGAATGGGAGATTTGTTATTTCTGCAAATACACACAGCAGTTAATATCTAGAAAACTATATGTTATAGATATAATTATAATAATATATAGATAATTTTTTTATATTAAAAGAATACAGTTGGTTCAATAAAAAAAATTAAATTGTACAAATTAAATTTATAAAAAGTTCTTACTCTCGCAGCAACGGCAGCAGTCTCCATTTCTTTTGATTCATTCTCCTTTTTTTTAACAAGCGCATTCATCTGTTGCAGTTGCAAACCAAACAATTCACTAGCTGCTTTCGATTTCATATAAGATGAAATCACTTTAACTGTTTCAGCTTCGTTAGAGACTATCTCATTTATACATCCCTATAAAAATGGAAATAAATAAATATAGATAATAAATTAAGACCTTCTAAAGCTTGTGCTCAATGAAATTTTTTTTTAGCCAAATTTAATAATTTCAGAACAAAATTTGTTTATCTGAATTCAGTATTTTTTTTTTTTTTTTTAATTTGATATACTTTTCGATGACTTGGTCCAGCTTCACTATCTACAATTGAAGTGAAATTAATAATAAAGTTCATATTTTTTTAAAAGTCGTATATGATCGATTTTCAGATTTTAAATTCGTCAGAACAACAGTTTATTTTTTAAATTTTCAAAACTAGTTTTGCAAAACTCTGAATCGCCAAAAACAAAAACAGACACAAAGTCAATTTTTACTCTGCACTTTATAATTAACTTTGGTGTAAAACCAAACAATGGTGTCACATTGAGCGTTCAAAGTGAATTCAGAGAACTCTAGTTCAGTGTCTGAAGTACAAAAACAGTAAATAACAATTAAAAATTTTGGAAAAAAGATTATAAAATATTACTACAGCACAGTTTGTAAGAACATTACATATTAAAAATAAAATTAAGGTTTTAATTTTTAATCGACAGAAACAGGAATGTTTTTATTGTGTAAAATTATACAATAAATCATTAAGTCTTGCCAACCCTTATTTAATTTTCAACTCATGAAAATGTTTAATTTCTTAATTTACCCGAAACTATAAATAATTGATGTTCTGGTTAATCAATGTCCAGATAATCAACACCCTACAATACATATCTTAATTAAATTAATTAAATGCAACCCTGAATTTCTGATTTTAAGGGCCTCGGTGCTTAATAACATCGACTATGTTTATAATATGATGTAAATACTGCATTGAGTAGTATTCTAAATTATTCAGTGCTTTTATTTTTGGCCAAATAATCTACGGTATCACCAAATTACATATCTCCAAAGCTCATCCCTTATGAACTCGATTAGATTTAAATTCAAGGTACGTTTTTTTTCTACCTCAAAGTCAGAATACCTTTATCATTGAGGTATTACAAAACAACCACATTTGTCACATTGTAATCGTTCATGAAAATGAAATTTTCACTAAAAAAAACAGTGAACCATTATTGGGAATATTTTTCTACAGAGGGCCTGCGGAACATTTGGAACTATGTTTGCCATCAAAGAAACTCCATCCCACATTATTACTGAAGCTCCAACAGATTAAGCCCTACCAGTGATGGTGTACTCACCTTTCTGTAAATTCTCATCCATTAATCAGATACATTAAAAAGAGCTCGGATCAGCTGTTTGGGCTCCATGTGAAGAAGACACGCTTCAGGTCAGTCCCAAAGATTTATATATTTCGAGTGCTATTTATGCATTTATTGACTTTATTTTGTGCACATTGAACAATATTAGTGCGCGTGTACCATTATTAAAAAAAAAGTGATATATATATAGTCAGTCAATTTATTTAACGCCTTTTACAGGCGTACAGAGCTTTGGCTCTGGAACAATATGGCAACAGTTCTTAATACCTCAAAAATGTCTCAGAATGTTTTGAAACCAACAAATCAAAAACAGAAAGAAATGGAACTAATCCAAAGCAGTAATTACTCGAAAACCCAGTCTAACCTCAACGCAACTGAAACCACATTTTACATACATTACCAGGCATAAAACAAAAAGAATATGTTCTCAAAATCGCAGAATTAATAGACCCAAAATTCATAAGATACACCTCTAGAATATCCAATTCAAGATTTTGTATCCATTTTAGCAATAAGGAAGCAATCGATAACCTCCTAAAAAAACATCAATCGATAACCATCGACAACAAACAAATAATTATAAAACGTCTAATTAACCCAGCCAAACGTATAATAATTTCTAATGCTTGCCCTTCAATTCCACACGAAGCAATAGAAAATGAACTCAGAAGCCTAGGTATTAAATTAGTCTCTCCCATGCATTTTCTAAGAGCTGGTTACCAAGACCCAAGGCTGGCGCACGTTCTAAGTTTTAGACGGCAAGTGTATATTCCACCCGAAGATTTGAATAAACTTCCAACGTCTTTACTTATAAAACATGACAATGTATCATATCGAATTTTTTTCAGTGAAGACATTGTCACTTGTTTTATTTGTAAACAACCGGGTCATATATCTACAGATTGCCCTGAGTGCGATAATGATAACAATATTCAGGAGGCATCTAACGGGAAAGAAAACCTATTAATACATTTTGATCAAGATGTTAAAATAATTGTGAAACAATAACAAATTCTTCAATATTAGACACACCAAATCATATGGTTAATAAGGCTCCAACGACCATAGGAGGTTGTCATGGAGACCCTTTGAAAATAGAGTCACTAGAAGACAGTAACGGAATAGAGCCTTTAAACCAAGTATCACGTAGCCATGGTGATGAGTCAAACAATATCACTGTAGATAGTTCCGGTGCCGAATCAGCTGTTAATTCGAGCAATAATTTAGCAGCGTTACCCGTGGCGGTTTCTGGCACTAAACGATGTTACTCAAGTCCTCCTGCTTCTACTTTATCCAATATAGAATTAAGTTTATCTCTAGATTCTCCGGATGAGTTTGAAAATACCATTAATTTACAAGATTTCCCACCAATACCAGCACCTCAACCTTCTCGGAATAAGTCAAAAAAACTGAAAAAGACCAATATCAATACTGAAACCAACTTCGAAAATGCTAGACAGTTAATAGAAGATAATTTACATAAATATCCCATTTCTTTTGATGAAATGGTGAAATTCATTCAAATGTCGTCTGAAACTAAAAACTTCAGCGAACTAGTTCACGAGTTCACGAACAACAAAGAGGGCTTAAAAGACATGCTTGCCGAAGCAAAGAAACACACAACTGACAGACGATCCAAATTAAGGATATCCAAGATATTAAAAAGAAAGTGGGACTCTACAGAAAATACATTAAATACAGACGACAGCACCGACAACTAGGAACTGACTAACAACTTTTCATTACTTTAATAAAATGACTACAACAAAAAACCCAATCATATTACAGTGGAATTGTAACGGATTTTACAAACATTACGAGCACTTCAAATTACTTTTAGCTGAAGAAAATCCCATATGCTGCTGTTTACAAGAGACACATTTTTTAAAATCACAAGCTGTTAATTTAAAAAAATTTAACATCTACCGAAAAGACAGAATGATTGCAGATCTGCCTGGGGAGGAGTAGCGATTATGGTAAAAAAGAAGTATATTCTGAACGGATTAATATTGACTCATCCTTAGAAGTTGTTGCTATAAAATTATACAAACCTGAACCTATCACAGTCTGCAATATCTATATACCTTCAAACCGAGACTTCACTGCCAATGATCTCCAAACTTTAGTTGACCAACTCCCAAGACCTCTAATCATGGTCGGAGATATGAATGGTCACAATAAATTGTGGGGTTCAACTTTATCAGACTACAAGAATAGAGGAAGAGAAATAGAGAAATTTTTAGATCTCAATAGTTTTTTAATTCTACTTAATGACGGTTCCCCTACTCATTTTTGTGCCAATGGATCCTTTTCCGCAATCGACTTATCATTCATAGACGTTAAACTTTTACATAAAGTTCAGTGGAGCGTAAAGGACACCTTGTATGGAAGTGATCATTTTCCTGTGACTGTTAAATTTTATGATATTTCAAATGCTACATTACATAGAGTTCCGAGATGGTCAATTAAAAGAGCGAATTGGGAAAAGTTTTCATTGTTGATAGAATCAGAAATGGTAATGAAAAAAGAATCATATGTCAATCTGGAGAACAAAATTACTTTCTTTAACCAAAGTGTCATAGAGTCAGCAAAAATGAATATTCCACACAAAGTAATTTATAATGACAGACGTCTAGTTCCTTGGTGGAATGAAGACTGCCGGATCGCAATTATGAATAAAAAAAAAAACACTGAACCGATACAAAAAAAACAAGATCGCTGGAAGATTTAATTGAATTTAAAAAAATGAGATCAATTGCTAACAAGATATTGAGGGCCAGCAAAAAAAATTCATGGATGACTTACGTCAATTCTATCAACAATAATACTACCATAACAGAAGTATGGAAAAAAGTTAATGCCATCCAAGGATCCAAAAAACTTGACTTTGTTTCTTCGGTTTCAGTAGATAATCAAATCATAACTGACCCTGGTAAAATAGTTGAGCATTTTGGAAATCACTTTTCTACTATGTCGAAAACTGATAATTATAACATCGATTTTCTGCAGCATAAATGTGAACAAGAAAAAAGCTCGATTGAATTTCATACACATGGCTCAGAAATTTTTAATCAGCCATTTACTCTAGCTGAAATGAATTTTATCTTAAACACATGCAAAGATAAATCTACTGCAGGCCCCGATCAGATCCCATATATTTTTTTGAAGAAACTACCGTCAATTGCACATTCATTTCTCCTTTCAATTTATAATGAAATCTGGACGACAGGGATGTTTCCCGAAGCCTGGAGGAAGGCCATCGTTATTCCAATCAGGAAAACTACAAAAGATATAAACATCGATAACTATAGGCCTATTTCACTACTTTCTTGTGTTTCTAAACTTCTCGAAAAGATGGTTAATAATAGACTAATTTATTTCTTGGACTCAAAAAAATTCATTTCAACTTCCCAGTGTGGATTCAGAAAACACCGCTCTGCTATCGACCAAATCACGAAGCTTGAAAACGAAATTCAAAGGGCTTTTTCAAACAAAGAACACCTGGTAGCTGTCTTCATAGATATCACAAAAGCATATGACATGATGTGGCGCTACAATGTTGTCAGTACACTATCCAAACTCGGTCTCTCAGGGCAGCTATTGACATTTATTAACAATTTTCTTAAAGATAGGTCGTTTCAAGTTAAGGTTGGATCTAACCTTTCTCAATCATTCCATCAGGAAAATGGAACGCCCCAAGGATCTCCGCTAAGCGTAACATTATTTTTAATAGCCATAAATAGCATTGTAAATACAACGCCTGCAGAAGTAAATTGTTCTTTGTTTGCTGACGACTTTGCTATTTATATAAGAAGCAAGTCAATAGAATATATCGAGTGGAAATTAAGAACAACTCTAGGGAATCTCGAATCATGGTCCAAAAATACTGGTTTAAACTTTTCAAGTTCCAAAACGGTGGCCATCCATTTTTGTAAAAGGAGAAAATGCCAAACGCACCCGTCATTAAGTTTGTTTCAACAACCTATTATGTTTGAAGAAGTTTTCAAATTCCTAGGAATCTACTTCGATAAAAAGCTAACATGGTCTGAACATATTCGTCAAATAAAAGCAAAATGCCAGAAAGGGCTAAATTTATTAAAAGTTCTGTCCAGCACTCAGTGGGGATCAGATCGACGAACTTTATTAATGATGTACCGTACTCTGATCAGGCCTATCATTGATTATGGAGCTGTTGCCTACAGTTCTGCTAGTGTTTCAACACTGAAATCACTAGATACTATTCATAATCAGGGACTTCGTCTTTGTATTGGTGCATTCAGAACCACACCTGCCCAAAGTTTGTACATAGAGAGTGGTGAGCCATCTTTAGAATTAAGGAGAAAATATTTGAGTTTAGCATACTTCGGCCAAATTATGTCAAAAAAACACCTCCTCGCTTACGATCCTACAACACATACGATTTTGAATGAAGAGCATAGACGATCCTGCAAATGTTTCCATTGTAGATGCAAAATATGGGCAAATGATTTACAATTATCTTTACCTAAATATTTTAAATTCCCAGGCAATCCAATACCTAACTGGATACAAACAGAAAGTACGATTGATTACAGTCTATCATTTTTTTCAAAACCCACGACTCCTCATCACATTTACCAAAAAATGTTTAATGAACGAAAAGAAGTGTACTTCAACTACTGTTTTTGGTTTACCGATGCTTCAAAATCCAGCTCTGAAGTTGGATGTGCCATTATTATGGGCTCTGTTTGTTACAAATTTCTTCTACCAGAATCGAATAGTGCATACACCGGTGAGCTCTATTCAATCTGGAAATCGTTGACATTCATAATGAATAGTCAATGCAAATATCATCTGATTGTATCCGATTCATTAAGCTCACTGAAATCACTGGAAAACAGAAACTCAAAAGACGTTTTGGTGTGATGAAAATCCAACTTCTTGAGAAGGAATGTCTACGTTTAGGCAAAGTGGTAAGATTTCTTTGGGTTCCTTCTCATCTGGGCATCGGAAGAAACGAAGAAGCAGACCAAGCTGCAAATGCTGCAAGATTGAAACCCAATTCAGACGTCATATACATCAATAAAACGACTGCATCGGATTGGCGTATTCATATAAAAAAAAGAATATATGAATCATGGATTACAGAGTGGAACAAAACAGCTGAAAAAATTAGGCAAAATTAAAAGTAGTCCTGACGTATGGAGAACATCAGAAAGGAGAAATCGCCGTGAAGAAGCTGTCTTGGCAAGGATACGAATGGGACACACAGCCATAACGCACACGTATCTTCTAAAGGGACTCTATCCACCGACCTGCAGGATCTGCAATGTACCCATGACCGTGGAGCACATCTTAATGGAAAAATAAATAAATAAATAAAAAGAGCTCAGTTAGCTGTACTCATTTTTAGTACACCTTAAATATTTCCAAACAAATTCTACAATGTTCTCTACTCAGCAATGACCCTGATGCTCATCTCAGAATTTAAATTCACTTCAGCAATTCTCCTTTAACAGTTTCTATTAGGGATGGGATTTCTTGAGAAAAGAATCAGTATCAAGAATCGCTGACTCAAAGTTGTTTCCTTGGATCCGATCAATACTGTTGGAGATAGTTTTGCAACAAATAATTATGTAATTATTATACATATATTGATTGTTCTTAACGATAAAAAGTATATGAGAATTAATTTAAAAAAATACTTTACATCTTAAAATAAGAAAAAAAAATTAATATACTTGACCTACACTGCTTGGTTAAGAATTATAACATTTTTTTTTGTTAAAAAATCAAGCTTTGCTACTGCAAGCCAAACATAAAATTGTAGAAGATATGTATTCACTATTGGAAAACAAAGCTAAATCGCCAAATAAATTAATGTGGGTAGACAACAGCACCATTTTATTATACTCTTTTATATAATAATCCTAAAATAAAGATATTTTTCATTTCTTTAAATGCTCATACTGGTTTTCAAACTCTAATATACTATTAAAATTAAAATCAAGAGAAATATCAGTGCATCCTCATATCAACAGTGTTTAGTTAAAGGTTTAAATAATATCTGGGATTCCTGAAGTAATACATTGAACCCAGAACCATTGGAATATTTTTCTTCTTATAATAGTTAATAATATGAATTATTTGAATAGCACTTATCTTAAATATTTTATTTTGTGGTGAATAAATGCTATTTGCATATTTCTTGGGTTATTTGGTATGCTTTTTTAGCTCTCATATAGATTATTTTATTAAATAACAATTTATTTTTAACCGAGGTGCCGGTACCGAGAATCGAAAAATTTTGGTACAGACACATAACTAGTTTGTATACATTTTTCTACTTTCAGAGCCGTACAAAGATGTTGAGCAGTCTACTTAGCTGTTAAAAATAGATCCTAGGGGGTGTGTAGCACAAAGAATCAGTCATTTCTTAGTTCAGTCACTCATGGTTGACCTGAACTGGGTCTTTATGCACAAAACTGTCTCACCGTAACATCTGATTGCTCTCAGAAGAATGGACTCTTCATTCTCATAAACCACTGAAAGACAGCTTCGTGAAATACCATAATACACATGATATAAGAGGACAAAAATCAATAAGAGGCTGCTGCAAAGTTGATAAGAAGCTTACCTTAAAAAAATACTTAAGGCTGCGATACAAGTTAGAGGAAAAACTATTCCCTACTAAAACTGAAACATGAATAAATAAAGGAAACAGGAAAAGTTTTATTTTTTAAAAAACAAAAAGATTTGACCATCTTTCAAAAAGACAAAAATTAATTTGTTGGTATGTTTGTTGGTATTTATTTGAGATTTATACATAATAAAACTATGTACAATAATTGGTCTCTCTTCAGCGAGACCTTAGAAACAAACAACAAACGGGGGCTAAATTAACAATAAACCCTGCACACACACATCAGGGCTCCCTAAACCCCATGGAAGACCCTTAAGGGATCATACGAAGATAAATATTGAAAAAAAAAAATAAATTGCCCACTCTGAAATAAATAAAAACCCAATTTAATGACACCATTTTAATGGTATAATAAAATAAAAAAAATAAAAATAAAAATATGCTGACTGCAAAGAACTAAAAAATAAAATAAAACAACATCTATTTCCTTCTAAATAAAATTTGGCCTAATTATCTCTGAAACAATAAACAAAACAGAAAAGCAGATCAAAATATAGTTGTGGCTTGTCTTCTGGCTGTTTCCAGGACAGGAGACTCCTCACTAGAGCTGCCATGTGGTGGTTCATTAACAGCTATTGGCCGCCTTAAGGCCTTAAGGCTCGCCCTTCCGACAATGGCTGCATCTGCTCTTCCCTTCCACCTTAAGAAAGGAATGACTGATCCCCTGATAACTTTCTCAGTGATCCATCCCAGTGCCTTCTTCAGTGTGCCGAGTTTCCTTAGGTTCTTTGCTGATTTCTTGGACCATATTCATTTCCACGAGTCACTGGGATGACCTCCGTCCTTTTCACAGAAGAACCGGTCATCTCAGACACAGCTCGGAAGATCCATGGCTGTCCATACACCTCCATTTTCACCTGTCCCACTTGGTCCAGAACCAGACTGCCACACACGATCTGGACATCGATGACACGGGGCAGGTCTTCCTTGGCGATGATCAAATCAGGCCTCTTCTTGGTCGAGCCGAGGGTGATGGTGGTCTCCCTATACACCACGAATCCTCTTCTTTTGAAGCCCTCTTCAGGGAACTTTACGACCACGTGGTGCCTAAGGATTCGTCCACCACCTGATACAGGGAATTTCTGGCTGCTGTCTCATCTTCCTGGCATCCTTTCCTGCAGGTCACCTCTTGTCTCTGTCTTCTGATGCCCCTAGTCAACCTCATCCTTGTCGGAAGCGCTCTGCAATAAAACTGGAGAAACCAGACATACTCAGAGCCAGTGAGTCCGCTTGATGCTCTGTAGACTCCTTCACCTCCCAGGCCTACCTTGAATCATGCCCTCTAGTAGTCCGTATTCCATCCCCCTCGGGAAGTCCCTTCCCATTTCCCTCCCCAATTCCTGCATAAGACCCTGGCTCGATAATCCCTCAGTGATCGATGAGTACCTGCTCTCCCTCCAATACGGGACATTTCTAACCAGCCGTGGGATCGTAAGTCCCCCCAAGCGGAGCGTGAATAAAAGCAGTTGAGACATCCTTGGGCAGGTGTAACCAACCACGAATCTCTGCCCTAATCCCGACATCAAGCTTGTTTAGGGTTGTCCTCGAGGTTTTCCCCAATACTACCTTGTGCAGAATCCCAGGGATCAGGAAATCATGCAGCCAACTATATTTTGCTGCGGCTTCAGAGAGGCCCTCGAAATTTTGCTCAGTCCCCCTCCATATCCCATGGATATCCATGGTCCCCATGAAATTGAAATTCACTTCCAAGTACTCCCAACTATCGGGTACTTGGGAAGAGCACACCATCTTACTCTCCACCAGCCAGCAGCCCCGCTGCGCGGTATAACCATACTGGTGACACCGGAAGCACCGGTTGACCCCGACAAAATCATCCACCAGGCAAGAATACCAGTCGACGAAGAGGCGACCCTTGTCCATCATGGGATGTTAGACCTAGGGAGTCACCATTAAGATGAGGTTGGTTTTCCTGTCCACTCTATTCCTCGCCCCTGCCCTGGGTGACACACGTACCGATTCTAAGTTGACCGCCATGACCCCTGCAAAGTTTTGCGACCGGATGAACCCACAGTAGTTCCCCATTCTTGAATGACTCGCTCAACATCGTACACTATTATCAAGTGTCTTTCTAATTCAGATTGGCCGTAGCCATTGCCCGCACCACGTCCAATAACCCCTTGATGTGTGGCTCCTAGCAATTCTTTGCAGTAGCCGAAACCTTCCTTGTCGAGTATGGTTCATCTATCACTTTGTCACACAGGACCGCTTGTTTCAAATAAATAATGAGATTGTTTCATATAAGTAGATATGATAAAAAGAGTAATATGTACTAATGTCTTATTTTCTTGTTTATTTAATATACTCATTTATCACAATTGAAAATTTCTGAATAATTTAAAAAAAAAATATTTACCTTGATGTTAATGACCCACTATCAATGAAAACATCTAATATTGGTTCAAAAAATAAGATTTCAATTTTTTTAAGTGCACCATTTTTTTATTGTGAGGCAGTGTTTTGATATACTAATTACAAATTCGTTGTCATTTAGGCATCTGATAGTAACTACAGGTGGATGACGAAAAAATGGTACACTGATATTAATATAAAAATATAAGAAATATTGGTTACCTCTATAGCTTGTTTAGCTTTAGCTTCTTCCACAGCGGGATCTATTTTCTTTTTTGACATTTCATCCATTTCTTCTCTTTTGACCCTCAAACGGACACTTGAAGCTTTAAGGTACTCCAGTTGCCGAGAGAATTCACGTTTTTTATTCCTGGTAGTGTTTACTTCAACATCTAGGCTCTGCCTGATGTCAGCTACTTCCTTTAGCTGATTTTCAAATCCCTTACAGTCCTCAAACTTTCTTTGCAATCTGAAAAAAAAAAAAAAGGTTTGAGATAACAATTTTACCTAAAAACTTTAACTCGTTAAATTTTTCATTCAATAAAATGATTATAGGAAACATACGATTCCTAGTATGTATTATAATTGATAGTGGTACATAAATATTTTAATAGATCAGCAGGTAACAGAAGTTGCCTCGTAAAAGCAGTATAGGATAAAACAGGTAGCAGTGGTAGATCAATTTCTGTCCTCATTGGTATAAGTTTTTTTTTTTATGCTTTGGAAACAGAGAAAAAATTGGAGAATTCAACAGGCTAGCAACAACACCTAACATTAGGGGTTCACACAAAACTAAAATATATCTAAGAATAATAATTAGAAAAGTTTTATATCAAAAGTATCCCAACACATATTCAAAACTTTTAGCTTCTGTAGAATTGAAAGAAGAAGGAGAAATGTGGTAAAGAGTTAGAAGATGGAATAAGGATGTTGGACCAGAACGAAGGAGGTTTCAGGAAAGACCTACAAGATTAGAATAGAATAGAATAGAAAAATAATTTTATTCTGGGACCAAGTCCCTTAAGAATAACAACTTAGTACAGAAATAAATAAAATTAGTTACATCTGGTCAGAGACATAATGAATAAATAAAATGGGAAAAAAAAAATAAAATATAGAAGAAATAATAATATAACAATGATAATGTAAACATAGATACTAATTAAATATATAAACAGGAAAATAAGACAACATTCTACAAATGAAATAATAAATTGGTTATTTTGATAAAATACTTATTATATAAATTAGAAGAACCTAAATGTTATATTTATAGTGAGAAAAAATTATTTTGATTGGTATCTAACTTGAGGAAATAGTAACGAAAGTGTTAGATATCATTTAATTGAGAAAGTAGATTGTTAGCAATCTCCTTGGATAAGAAGGAGTTACTGGAAATAGAGGAATTTAAATGTTTAAGAGATTTCGCTTGTCTAATATGAGAAGAATGGAATTCCATAGGATGGTTGAGCGGAATAGGAAAGAGCGCTGGAATGCAGTAGTTCTGTGGGATGGGATATATAGATCAGAAAGACAGGATCTTGTATGCATTGGATTGACTGCAAATCTGAATTGCAGCATATTGTAAATATAGGAAGGATGAAGGGTGTTGATAATTTGGTAAAGGAATGATCCAAGGAAATATTTTCTTCGGAATGTGGGATAAAGCCAGTTTAATTAGGAATAGAGGAAGGAAACGTGGGAGCGCCTCGCTATATAGAAGACAAATCCGGCAAAGCAGTTCATAATTCGTTTAAATCTGTCTTCGAGAACACCATAAACCAGACAACCATAATCATAATAGGGAGGCAACTAACAGCTTACAAGTTGACTAAGGAAGAAGGTGATGGGATCAGTGGAATAATTTAAGTAGACCTATAGAAGGCAGGAGATAAGGGCAATCCAAGATTTCCAAGAAAGGGTCTGATCAAAAATAATTCCAAGATTTTTAACAGAAGAGTAGAATGGGATAGGGAGGATTAAGGGAGGATAATGGTTTTATGAACTGGAGGTGTGAAAAAGAGATGTAGAAGTGATAAGAGTTGGCCTGAATGAGAGAATTACCTGGAATAATTAAGATAAGCCAATAACACAATAATGCATTTAATTAGGATCAATGAATTAGTTTTCACTTCTATTGGGATTATTTTATTATAATACTAGTTTCAAATGCTAAACATTAATCTTTAGTCCTGAGGAGATCTAAGAGATATCCTTACAAATTATTAATTTGTTAATATGTCATAAATTAAGTCCTAACAAATTTTCGAACCTCAATTGGTGCAAATTAAAAAAATATTTTTTATTATAATGTTAAGAGTAAAATAAAATGCCAATGCTTATTAATTGTGAAGTGTTTTATTTTTGTAAGCAAAACCAAATAAGCAATAAATAGGTTGTTTTCCAATATTCTCCTATTTTCAAAGTTCTAATGCATGGTAAATTTACCTATTTGTAAGTTTATCAAATTATCTCTATTTTGTACGGTATTTTCAAAAGCATTGAAAAAAAAAAATCACAAAAAATGAGATTTTTAAAAATTAATTTAAAAACATAAAATACCAAAATATTTTTCCTTGGGTTCAAAACTAACTAAAAACATCATAAATGATTGTATATTGTTATTATTTAGAAAATAATAATTAATACAAGCTAAATAAAAATTCTTTAAGTTAGTGTTGTGTTTTTACGATGTTGGCCATAAATGGGTTAAACGGTTTACTTTCCATTACAAGAACACTGTAATAACTACCTAAGTAGTCAGTTTGTAAAGTAACCAATGAACCATATGTTAAGTAAATAACTCACTCCTGATTGCATGAGGTAATTAATTCCTTATTGAGAGTGAAGGAAAGGAAGTGGGCGCCACCAACTTCTCCGACTGTCTGTATCTTCTCTCCGGTATATTTTGATACATTCACCTTGTGGAAAGATGTTTCTGTAACAAATTTATTATTTACAGTTAGGTTAATTGATTGAAGAAATTTATTACACACAAAAAAAAAGTATAAAAGATTAATAAACAATACTTTTAATTTTTTTTTTTTAGTTCTTTAGTACTACTGCATAATAACGATTACAATCAGGCAAAAATTAACAAGATATTTTATACAGTTAATCTACCGTTTCATGCCTTATAGTTAGAACATTCATAGCATTAAATTTCTATTTAAATGACCAGTACATTACAAAAAAAAAAAAAAAAAATACTGTTTTATTTTCACAGCTTAGAAAAATTATTATATTATGTTATAGGAGGCCCATTTAGATAGCAGGAGCTAAGGTTATAAATAATGTTGAATTTTTGGTATATAATAGCTGTAAGAGTCATCTGTCCAATGATTGATACAGTGGAATCTCACTAATCCGAAGTAATTACTAGAAGGTGTTCAGATTCAGAATACAGAGGTTAGGGAAAAATCAAAATAAATGTTGATTAAAAATATGAAAAATGTAAAAAATTATGAAATGAATTTGAGAACAAAGTCTCAGATTGAGGGATTATTTAACTAGAAGATAAACAAAATTTTGACGGAGTATGGGATCATTAAAATATTTTTATCTTGTTTTGTTGTTTACGCTCTAATTAATCAATTATATTTATTTATTTGACATGAAAGAGCCCTTAAGGACTACGCGACTGATGCATGTTTTTTTTTTTATTTTTTCTTCCCAATTTTAAATTTGTATATAGTTTTTTTTTTATTCATTTGAAATAGCCAATAAAATAGATTTTTTTAAAAAATGTATGTAAATATCTGAAATAAAAAAAAGTTCTGCATACTGGCTAGTTCGGATTACTGGAGCGTTCAGATTACCGATGTTGGTATTAGCAAGATTCCACTCTAATAAGAATGCCGAGCAAATTATATCATATTTCTGCAATTAGCAAAAGAAGAGTTTCTTGACTAAGAAGATGATAGTTCCAGGAAATTAAAGCAGGATACTACGTATTACAGCTAGGATAGAGAAGAATAGAGATAGATGGAGGAATATTGTTCAGGATGCCAAGGAGTTCCTTTACTTTATCATTTTAACTTAAATAACACAGCTGTATTGCTAAGTAGTAAAGTAAACATCTTTTGGAAAATAAGTAAACATGCAGCTAAGTCAAACACCTTTTTCACGTTAAAAACAACTGAATTATAATGGAAAAAAAAATGTTTTTTTAAATTGCGAAAAAATAATTTGGTATTTAGTAAAATTTATTTGGTATTTAAAATACAACACATTTTTGTAACAGACAACACACAATAAAGTCACATTAACTTTATTAAATTTTAAACAATACATTAAAATAAAAACAAAACAAAAAAAGAACAAGCAAGGCATGAAAAATGAGTTACCAGTAAAGAACGCCCTTATTTCCTTTGGAATATGGTCAAGAAAATCCTCGACTTTGTTAGATCCCAGTGGAATGTTATGGAGGTTGTACGACCCGCACAAATACTTCAGTATTACATCAGGTCCTTCGATCAGATCTATAAGATAGTTTTTGAAACCAAATCGTCTAAAAAAGAAAATAAATAAATAAATCATATTTTGTTTTATAACATCTTAATTGCAATGAATAATTTATTATAGGTAAAAACAAAATGTCATACTCATATATATATATATATATATATATATATATATATATATATATATATATATATATATATATATATATATATATATATATATATATATATATCAAAATCAGCAGCATAAAGACTCCTCTACTTTTTTTTTTCAATTTAACATAAGAACACATTTTTAGACAATACAGTAGAACCTGGCCAATACAACCTCTAAGGGAGCAAAGGGTATGGTGGTATGGCCAAAAGATCAGATTAACCATAGATTACAAAGAAATACAAATTTTTCATAGTTAAAAATATATTATAATTATTTTAAGAGTTAATATATAAATTTTTTTTAAAAAATAAAGGAAATAGAAACATCGTTATAATACATCTAATTATAATACATTCATACATGGTAATTCTTTAGAGGGAAAATGAAAAATTTACAAGATAAATATTTATTATTAATAACTTTTTTTTTTTTTTTTTTTTGTCGAGGTTCTGATTCCCGGGTTCTAGCAGCTCTATCTGGTTATCTCTTGAGTATCAAAATATCACCATACCTGCAATCATGGTGCATCTCAACACAATGCAATGCAATCTCAAAAGCTTCCTTTGCAGAAAAGTTGTTGATTTTGAATATAGGGATTCCGTGAAAATATTGTCCTCTCAACCGCTCCCCCCCCCCCCCCCCCCCCCCCCCAAGGCCCCATTACCCAGAGTCTAACTAGCGGAAGGTGGATTAGTGAGGTTCTACTGTAAATTATCTTAGTACTTTTGCAACTATTTTGAAAGTTATTTTAATATTGTTTCTCATTCTTTTGTGAATTTTACATTAATAATAATAAAAAATAAGTCAGAGTGAACCAGAAGTGATGCATATCATTGCATATGCAGTAGGCGTGTTTTGAAAGAAATTTAGTTCATTTAAATTTTGTATAGGGGACTCGCTGGCATGGTGTGTTGGGGCATGGGTTTCAGCACACTCGTAACCAGAAGGTCGTGGGTTCGACTCCCACCTGGGTGGGTTAAACTTTATTTCGTGGCGATCCCACGAATAAATCTTGACCTTCCCACCCTGGCTAGAATAGGTTGATAACTAGTAGGATAACCCGTCCTTCCTACCCTAATTGGAGTACATAAACAAAAACAAACAATTTAGTATAGAACTGCCATCTTTAGAAAATGTAGAAAAAGTTTGAATAATTTGTGAAGAAAATCTCTCATGAGGCAGAAAACTAATAATTTGCATATATCACTCA
This sequence comes from Euschistus heros, assembly GCA_003667255.2. Taxonomy (NCBI): domain Eukaryota; kingdom Metazoa; phylum Arthropoda; class Insecta; order Hemiptera; family Pentatomidae; genus Euschistus; species Euschistus heros. The sequence goes on along the minus strand of RCWM02000876.1, from coordinate 36,829 downwards.
AAAAAACATACTGAAAAAAATCTTTCCACAATTATGATCCTGAAAAGCTACCATTTGACTGAACTATATATCTGATACGTTTTAATATCAGAAGGCTTGAGCAGCCAAGCAATAAAATCAAAGTGTAATTAATAATCTAATATTAAAGGATCAAATAATAAATTGATTTTAGTGGAAATTACAACCACTACCATCTTATTAAAGGGAGATCTGGAAGTTAAAATAATTGTAAATAAAAGAAACAAATAAATTAAATAAGTTTTGAATGATCATTCAACTACATGACAGAATTAATTTAAAATATAATAATAAAATATTAAACTTACTGCAATGATGACATAGGAACTCTTGGTTGAAACATTTCCCGGAGACTGCACTGAAGCGGAGTAGATGTGATAGCATTTATTTTCAAATTTTTTCCATCTCTTAGTATCCTCAACAACTTTGTCATGTCCTGAGTACAATAAATGAACTCTTATAAACTACATGTTTTTTATTTCACATGGACAACTAATTAGTATATTTGACTAAAAAGGAGCTCATAGTTGGCGCCTAAACTGTTATTCTCTAACATAATTTTACAGCAAATTCAGATTAGTTTAAATTATTAACATATTAGCTTTTTGAGAGGCTGCCCACTAAAAACAAATGTAGAGATGAATAACTGTTTATTATAATTATTTTGATTTGGCAATGATTCGATTTATCGATTCATCCGAGTTTTGAAGTGTACAATTCAAAGTATGAAGTTCTCTCACTAAATGTGTCACATATCTGCTAAAGCAGTAAAGCTCTGCTAATTACACTGGAAATGTTAATAAAACATGATCATAAGTATAATAACTTTGGAGAAAACATGATCGAACACTATGAAACCCTTTAAACCCAGTACCAACATTTAAAAGGTTTTCTTTGCAACATTCAACATTTTCTTTGCTTGTATAATATTGGTAGCTCTACTTTCATGTTATTTCTAGATGAGACTAAAGGAAAATAAAGGAAATACATCTGGAGTTTCCGTTTAGACCCTTTTTGATTTTGAAGGATTTAATTTTAAAAAGGATTTATTGTACTTAATTTTTGACAGGGATGTCTTTTGCCTGAGGATCTATACTTTTTTGGTGTAATGTTCTTTACAGAAAAATAAAACATTTTGGCACGATACAGCTCTGCTAATGTTGCTCAGATCAAAAATTTGCAGACACTTTTCTATTCAAAATTAAATGGAAAACATTTTTTGTTATATAACATTTATCACTAGGACCTACCGTATAGGAGCTATATTGGATTGATTGAAAAAAGTTATTTTTTGCCTATATTTTTTAATTGTTGTTGGGGCTTTTTTGACATGTTCTACCTCTGTTGGTGTTGTTCAGATAGAAAATTTGGCGATAGTTTCCTAATCAGAAACTTAATGGAGAATATTTTTAGTCGCATAGCATTTGTCGCTAGGACCAACCATTTAGGAGTTTTATTGATTTGAATGAAAAAAGTCATCTTAGAAAGAACAATTTTCTCTCAAATTTGTTTATATTGAATAATCATTGATTGTTAATTAATTTAATTATTAATTTCAGTAATTTGATCCTTTTAATTTTAAAATGTGAATTGGGACAAGCAGTAGATTACAGACAGACATATTTATGATCTATTGTTTTTTCCCAATCAGGGAGAAATTGAGTTTTTTTTTGTTGTTGTTTCTACCATCCCATTTCTTTGCTACGGTTTATAGAAGTAAAGATTTGTACATAAACTTGACAAATAATGTTAGATTAAGTGTAAATAATACTTACCTTTGGGTCTTCACACACAAACGCTACTAAGTCTTTATTTGAAATATGTGTTCAAAATATCGAGCATGGGATGAATCAGGAACATTCACCTGAAAATTAATAATAGTGTAAATTTATTTAAATATAAATGTGAATTAAAAAAAATATATACATAGTATCACTTTATTCTTGTATATGTATGTATCTTATGGACTTGGTGTATTCTCTACATCTTTTTGCAGTACCTTTCCAACCCACCCATCACACCCCAGTTCACAGATACGTTAATTGACCTTATGATTGTTGATTCTCAGAAAAACCTATTATCCTTCTCTCAAAATCCAGTACCTTTCCTCTCATGCCACGATCTCATCCAAATCTCCTATGACATATCTGTTCCTATCCTTATTCCTAAGAAAATATCTTGGAGAAATCTAGACCATATAACCCCAGATAGAAAGAACCCTTACTTGATGCACTATCCCATTCCTTGGAATCCATATATTCTTCCCCCTCAATTGACGAAATGGTGGAATGCCTAACATCGAATCTTTATACTGTCCTTAATCATCTTGCCCCTCTCAAAACCTCAATTATCCGACGACTACCAGCTCCATGGATTAACCCTGACATTAGAAATCTGATGAAGCGAAGAGATGCTGCCAGGAGACGTTTTAGGCGAACTAGACATTCAGATGATTATTCATTGTTTAAGCTTCTTAGAAACCTCACCCAGACCTCTTTACGCCGTGCTAAAGCACAGTATTTTCAAAATATCCTATTATCCCAAGCGCCTGACCCTAAATCTAAATGGAAAATTTTGAGAAAATTTGCAGTACCCAGTTCCACATCTGATAACAATTATCCATTCACTCCAGATGAACTTAATTCCTACTTTGCTGACCCCCACCCTAATGAACTCCCTGTAAACACCTTATCCTATTCTATTCCTCAAACCCCTTTTAATTCTAATAACTTTTATTTTCTTAATATTTCCCCTAATGACCTAATTGATTCAGTTTTTAAATCTCGTACCAATGACCATGGTTTGGATCAAATACCTTTAAAAATAATCAAACTCTGCCTTCCTGTTATCTTACCTGCCCTGCTCCACATATATAATTTCTCCTTACAAAACTCTATTTTCCCTACAGCTTGGAAAAAAGTCCTTGTCCGTCCATTAAATAAAATTCCTTCTCCTTCCTCAGTTTCCCACTTTAGACCTACATCAATCCTATCAAATTTATCTAAACCATTAGAAAGATTAGCACATACCCAACTCACCTCCTTTCTTGCCTATAAAACTCTCCTTAATCCTTTCCAATCAGGATTCCGATCCGGATACTCCACGCAGTCTGCTTTGGTAAAAATTACTCAAGACCTTTACTACTCCTTAGACCAACAGAATATTACGATCCTGATCCTTTTTGATTTTTTTCAAAAGCTTTTGATTCTGTTGACCATACAATCCTCCTCTACAAACTCCATAACCTCTCAATATCTACTAGTGCGTTAAGCTGGCTTCATTCTTTTTTATCCAACCGCTCCCAAACAGTGATTATACCTGGAAAACCTTACTCATCTTCACTACCACTCTCACTAGGAGTACCCCAGGGATCTTCTCTTTCACCTACCCTATTTTCTATTTATATTAACGACTTGCCGAATCGCATCCACTACTCCCAATATCATCTTTATGCTGACGACTTGCAAATATATTTATCCTTTCATCCTTCAAATATGGTAGAGGCGACTTGTAAGCTACAGAAAGACATAGATAGCATTAACCTTTGGGCAGTGGAGAATAAATTAAGTCTAAATCCAGAAAAAACAAAGGCTATTCTCAGTGGGTCAAAACCTCACCTAAAAGCTCTTCCCTACTATCCACTGCTTTTCCTAAAAAAAACCGTCCAATTCATTTCCAAAATTCCATTAAAAATCTGGGAATAACTTTCGATAAACATCTTGCATGGAATAGCCATATCTCTCAAATCACGAGAAAATCTATTTTTATTCTTAAGCAACTTTCACATTACCGTGATTCATTACCATTAAGTACTCGAAAACTTTTAGTATCATCACTCATTTTTCCTAACTTTGACTATGGATGCGTAGTATATGAAGGACTGTCTGATGAGCTCGAGATGAGATGTAAAAGAGTAATGAACTGTTTTATTAGATTTATTTTCGGGATCTCCAGACGTTCTCACATATCTCACAGGTATTCTCAAATCGGGTGGCTGTACCCCGGTTTTCGACGTCAATACTTTCTAGGTGCTCTCATATTTCAAACCTTGAAAACCAAAAAACCCACCTATATCCATGACCTCCTTACTCTGCCCTCCTCCATTCACCTCTTAAATACTAGAACCCAACCCATCAACCTATACACTCCGGCGCTTCGAACTGCATCCTTCGAGAAATCCTTTATTATCCGTGCTTCCTCGTTATGGAATTCATTGCCCATCACAATTCGAAAAAGATCCACTCTTACTTCCTTTAAACATCATTTATTCCTTTACCTCCTTCATTTTCAATCTTCCGAGCTAATGTAAAACGTGAATATTTATGTAATATACATTATAATAGTATACATAAGATGTATCATTTTACAAGATGTCACAGTTATCTTGTAACATATAATTTAATTATTTATCAATTTTTATTATTATCTATTGTTATTATTTATTATAATTAATTATCAAAGCCAGACGATTGTCCTATGTACTGTAATCATATGTTATTCTTAGGGGACAAGTAGTCCCAGAATAAAGTTCATTTTCTTCTTCTTCTTCTTCTTATTCCATAATTTTAGTATCAAACAACTGCTCCATAAATTAATAAATAATCGATCAACATCAATCAATAATCAATTAATTTTTTAACTGTTCAACAAAAAAAGGCAACATTAACAGTTAGTAGAATCTGCCTTGAAATATAAGTCAGCTTGCAAGATAATGTATATATAAATTTAAGTTTTGAGTATATAATGAAAACAGAGTAATATCTTTAAAATAACTGGAAGAAATATGTAATTTTCTTTTACAGTGTGATGAAAATTTAATTTATTTTAATCTCATCCAGATTAACAATATTTTCAGCCAACGAGTTCTGGATTAATAAGACTCTACAGTAATAATAAGGCATTTCTGATACATTGCATAAATACTAAAAATACTAAATAGAAGAATAATACATAGAAAAGAAAAAGAAATAAAAAATCAGTACGTAAAATATTATGTTAAGTATGAATAAAAAATCAATCACCTCTAAGAGAATGGGAGCATAAACTTTCTTTTCAAACTGGTCTTGATTTTCTAAAACCCACTGATGTGCCTTTGCTACATCTTCGAATCTCGATGTTAACAATCCCAATTTTTTATCAGCAACACTATTCAGCTGGCTTAGCTTATATTGAAGACCTAAAAATATTTAAAACATTTCAAGAGAATTAAGATAAATAAAAAAGTAATTAAGGAACATTAAAGGACTAGTCTTTAATACCAAACAGCTCAATTAACTATTAAAATATCCATAATATTTTATTTACATTAAAATACAAACTCTTACATACATTATTATTGGGCAGGTTTGAGGAGCTCATGATAAAGAATCCATTTCCAATTCTACCAAACACGCATTACCTTCCTTTGCAGCAACCCAGGCTTTGCAACCAAAAATTTCACTTTATGTCAGCAGCAATTCACAAATGGAAACGTGGTCCATTAAATTTTTCCCTTTTAATTCTTGTGAAATACAATTATTGAGCTTCTCTTCGTATCTAGTCTTACGTAAATGGTTCCCAATTGTCTTAAGGTCAATGTTTAATTCTGTAGAAAAGTTATGGTATGATAAAAGTCGGCCAACCTTGATTTATTAAAGAATTTCATCAACTTTAATTCGCAGACATGAGTGAGATTCTGAATAATATCAAAATTGGCTTAGCATTCATCACTATAAGCACCAAACAATTTTCAATGAGCCAGTGCTACATTACCCATTTTCAGGAAAAAAAAAAAAAAAAAAAAAAAAAAAAAATCATGATGAAAATAACCTTATGGAATCTCTATTTTCAATGTGCAATTACTTTTGACTAAGTTAATCAATTACGTTAACTTTATATGTGGAATGTTCGATGGACTGTGAAGTTCAGTATGGCTCCATTGAATAAGGATTACAAGAGATTTATTCTAAACCAAATATAATGAGAGACAACCAAAAAATATGTATCTTTGAACCAACTACAGTAAACTCGAAAGGATTTAAAACTTGTGAATGAGTATACAAAAAAATATCCAAAATGCTGCATGATCTCAATCTTATTCCTATCTACCTTCATGTACACGAACAAACCAAAACATACTTTGGAAAAACAACAATTTCACAGAAAATTCGTTTATCTAAGAAATCGGTAATTGCAATAAAACTTCACTTAAAAGATACATGCATAAAAGAACGAAACATGTACTCCTAACTCAATAGTTTATATACACTGCCGGTCAAAAGTTTGAGACCACCCTGAAACGATACCAGTAAATTTAAAAGTTTGATGTTAGGTGAAAAATAAATGGATTTAAATAAAATTAAACGCATTTATATAGTTTATACCAAGATCTTTAAAGTTCATCTACCTTTAAGAGAAGAAATTAAAATTAAGTTTTCAATACATAATTTAAAACAAACTGTATTTTCCATATTAATTCCAACATTTCGTTTGCCAACAGAATAACCTTGGATTAAAAAATTTGAAATTTGAATTAAAAATTGAGAAACGAAAATCTCCCATTCATATTAAATGAAGGCAGCGGGAATTTTTGTTGAGCCATTTCAAATTTAATTAGATATTTATGAACTAAGTTCCTTTTTTTCCTGAGTGTAATAGCTCGTAATTGATTTATTACGGAGAAAATCTCAAAAGTGAAACAAATTGTTTTTTACTTATAAATAAAAACATCAACATAAAATTAGATAGAAAAAGAGAGGCGGAACGATATTAAACTTTTAAATTTACATACTTTGGCTCAGGGTGGTCTCAAACTTTTGACCGGCAGTGTACCTTGTCAGCTATGTTTTTATATTTGTAATTATACGTACATTTTTATAATTTTCATTCTATTTCTATATGATTTAAGATATATACATATAATTTATTGTAATTGATTTATTTTTATTATTATTATTTATTTATTTATTTTTTGGTTATGCGGGGTTTTTTTTTTTTCTTATTTCTCCTACTCTTTAGAGATAAAACTTTGAATTGTAAAGCCTATTTATTATTAAATAAAATTATATTAATCATGTAGAGGATGTGTGCCGGAACATGAATACTTGCTATGAATTGTAAATTGTAAAACATGTAAATAAAATATTATTATTATGTATCTTTGAGTTATATTTCAGTAAATAAAATATTATGATTATGTATCATTGAGTTATATTTCAGTAAAATTACAATTAGTTTTCTATTAAGGATCAAAATTGTAGCAAATTATTTTCAAATCCTACCCGTTACATATCACTTGTGTCAGGTAAGCATAACTTATTTATAAATACAATGAAAACCAAGTTATTTTGACTCGAAATAACAATTTTTTAAATTTTTTTATGACATGTGCATATATTAGCTTAAAAGAAAAAAAAAGCATAAGTGAGGTATTAGTTGGATCGCAAGCTATTTCATTACACTTTTCATATTTCATGAAAAAACTTTAGAACTTAAGTACCAAAGTAAAACAAAAATGTTGTATAATAATTGGAACAAATACAGACAAAAAGCGTGATATACCTCTTACAATATTGTTTACAGCAGATGACTGGTCCCTCAGTTCTCTTTCTTTATTCCTAGCTTCTCCAACTTTCTTCAACATCAGGTCTATTTCTACATCACATTTCCTTATATCATGAAGAAGTGTGGCCTCTGAAATATAATAAAAGAAATATTAAAAATATAAACAGTTAATAAGAATAAGTACATTTTAAAGCAAAATAGATTTTAAAAGCATTTTAACACAAGCCTAGAACCAAATAATTAAAGAAGTTTGGCAAATTCAAAATTATAATTTAATATGTCTTACCAGTCTCTAGTAAGTTTAATGGATTCCTATGCATAAATTGAATTAACAAACAAGGTAAAAAGTGTTGAGGTACACATAATAGTAAAGAATGATCAATAGAATTAGGGATCGAATTATTTGTCACTTCTGTGATATTTAATATGCTAAAAGACAACTTTCAGCTTCTTTTGAAATTACCACTGAATGCAAAACATTGTAATAAAGAAAAAAAAAAACAATGCATACAAAAGCCAAAAATAATGTGTACAATAAAATCAATATTATAACATTTTAAAAAAAATGAATCCACTAAAAACTATTGATAACATCTAGTCAACATTTCCAAAGGACAAGTCCACTCTGAAGAAATACATTTTGATGCCATATTACTGACGATCAGGAAGTTAGAGATTAAAGAAAAACATAAGGATATACAACTCCAATATATAATATAACAATACAAATGTTTGTGTAAATAATATCTATATATCAAAATATTAAATAAATATTTCCAACAATACTATTTTAAATTTATTTTCATTGGGAACAGAAAAATCGCTTTGTTTCTATATTGAGGTATATATAGTATCTAGACAGCAGTGATGTGTCGGAACCAAAATTTGTCAATTCTCGATACCGGTACCAATGCCAAAAAATCGATTCTCGGTTCCCAGAACCTATAGCTCAGTTTAAAAATATACTGCTATTTCAAAACATAATTCAAAAATAAGCTAAAAAAAGAGAAACAAATCAATCAAAAGATAATAATTAAAGAAATAAATTAGTAAACTGCTGGTAGTTTATATTATCCAAAGCATATAAAATGTGTTATAAATTATAATTTAGATAATAATACAGCTCAATTCACAAATTTTTATTTATGAAGATAAACATTCCAAGGTTTTATTTATTGAGTAAGGAATACAAAATGTGTGATATAAACTTTACTTCTTAATTGTTAATTATAATGGCATGTGCATATAACATATGTTAATTGTCAGTTATATATAATGTGTTATCAGTTACATGTATTGGTTAGAAAATGTTCATTGTAAATGTTGAATTTCGATGATTATTAAAACCTTAAGTAAGAAAAGGTGTTAAATTCATTACAATTTAATAATCATCGTTTATTCTTTGAGAAATGGATAAGTACTTGAAACCAGAAAGATTCGAAACAGAACATACTTCTATCAACAGTACTTCGAAATGGATTCATTGGAAAAAAACATTCAACATCTTTATCACATCTATTAAGGCAGAAGACGGAGAGAAGTTAAATCTACTCTACAATCACGTGAGTCATTTTATCTTTGAACTAATTAGTGAATGTTCATCATATCAAGATGCCATCACTCTATTAGATTCTCTTTACATTAAACCTAAGAATGAAATCTTTGCAAGGCATAAATTAATGACTCGACATCAACACTCAGATGAATCTGTAGACCAATTCCTTCAAGCGTTACGTATTCTTAGTGCAAATTGTAGTTTTCAAGATGTCAAAGCAAATATTTACCGAGACGAGTACATTAGGGATGCATTCATTAATGGCCTTTCATCGGCAAGCATTAGACAAAGATTATTAGAAAATTTTAATTTAACTTTAGATGACGCCTTTTCAAAGGCCCGTGCTTTTGAGTCTGCCCAGGCCTTTTCAGAATCGTATACATCAAGCCCATCTCAACTTGCATCTACTTCTTCTCAGCGTACTTCGGATCCACGTAACTTATCTCCATGCGATTGTTCCTCACAATCATTTAACGCCGCAGTAAACTCGCAAAAATGCTATTTTTGCGGTCTTACGAGACATCCTCGTTCTTCTTGTCCTGCTCGAGAATCCCTTTGCAAAAATTGTAACAAAAAAGGTCATTTCGCTAGGGTATGCAAATCAAAAATCTCAGCTTCCGCTCAAAATCATGATGATGTTTCAGGTAGCTGGGCGATGACTGCTGCTGTCCGTCCTTGTCCGATTTCCTCAGAAATTTCTGCCGCATCGCCTCCTAGCTTAGCGAGATCAATCATTCCGGTAAAAATCGATGGGTTTTCGGCTGATGGCCTGATCGATACTGGAAGTACAGAGAGTTTCATTAGCGACGTTTTTGTTTCCAAACATAGACTCAAGCTCTATCCGACTACCTATGCTGTCTCTATGGCCTCATCCTCTTTGGCTGTTCCCATTAAGGCCTACTGCAGTGTAGACTTAAAAGCACTAAATAATTCTTACTCCGGCGTAAAACTAAGCGTCCTACAGGGCTGTTGTGCAGACGTCATACTGGGTCACGACATTCTAAGACAGCATTCAAGTTTATCTGTATCTTTTGGGGGCAATAGGCCTGTTCTTAGTGTCAGTAGCCTTGCATGCTCCAAGGTAGGACCCGCCTCACTTTTTGAACATTTAGCTCACAACTGTAGACCCATAGCAATAAAATCAAGAAGGCACTCCTATGAAGACGAAAAATTTATACGACTCCATATCAACGAATTGCTAAAAGATGGTGTTATTGAAGAAAGCAATTCTCCATGGAGAGCACAAGTCCTAGTCGTAAAAGGGACCCATAAGAAGCGTATGGTAGTCGACTATTCCTTAACCATCAATAAATACACCTTACTTGACGCTTACCCAATACCGTCATTAGAGAAAATTGCTTCAAATATAGCCAAGTACAATATCCATAGTACTGTGGACTTAAAAAACGCTTATTATCAAGTCCCTATCCGAAGAGAAGACCGACCTTACACTGCTTTTGAAGCTGCTGGAAAGCTATGGCAATTCAAACGGATTCCAATGGGAGTAACCAATGGAGTTGCGGCATTCCAAAGGAAAATAGATGAAATTAAAACTAAAGAAGGTCTAGAAGGCGTCAACATATATTTGGATGACATAACAGTCAGTGGAAAAGACCAAAACGAACACGACCAAAACTTAAATAGATTCTTGGAAGCCTGCAAGAAATACAACCTAACTATTAACAAGCAAAAATCTCGATTCAATTTGAAATCCATAAAAATTCTTGGCTACCTAATTGAAAATAACACTTTACGTCCTGATCCCGATAGACTCAAACCATTGATTGATTTCCCACTTCCAAAGAACAAAGCATCATTACAACGAGCTCTCGGAATGTTTTCGTATTACTCTAAATGGGTACCACAATTCTCAAATAAAATTCATAGATTAGTGAACTGCAAGCAATTTCCTATTGATCCCCTGCTTGTAAAAGACTTCAACGACATCCGGTCATGCATCTTAAAATCCGTTGTTTATAATGTTGAGGAAAACACCCCTTTCTGCGTAGAGACAGATGCCTCAGATGTTGCTATCGCTGCAATACTCACACAAAATCCAACGGCCAGTTGCGTTTTTCTCAAGGACATTATCCAGAAGTGAAAGGAATCATTCATCTGTAGAGAAGGAAGCCTATGCGATCATCGAAGCCCTTCGGAAGTGGAAATACTATTTAATTGGCCGTAAATTCCAGCTGATCACTGATCAAAAATCCATTTCCTATATGTTCGATATAAAACATCCGGGAAAAATCAAAAGCGAAAAATTCACTCGATGGCGTTTAGAGTTAGCTTCCTACAACTACGATATAATTTATCGCCCTGGAAAGGAAAACGTTGCGGCCGATGCTTTGTCGAGATTCTGTAGTTCTTCCCATTCCATAAATAAATTAGAGACTCTCCATGAATCTTTGTGCCACCCCGGAGTAACTCGTATGTCTCATTACATAAAAATTCAGAACCTCCCTTACACCATCGACGAGATAAGGAAAGTAACGTCCGCCTGTAGAACCTGTGCATCTATCAAACCTCGATTTTACAGAACAAAAAGCACTCTCATTAAAGCAACAACTCCGTTTGAGAGACTAAGCGTGGACTTTAAAGGCCCCTTGCCATCTGATACACGCTACAAATATCTTTTAACTGTCGTTGATGAATATTCAAGATACCCATTTGCTATTCCCTGCGAGGATTTGTCATCAAAAACGGTTATCGGAGCAATGAGCCAGATATTTTCCATCTTTGGATATCCGGCATATATTCATTCGGATCGGGGTACATCATTTGTTTCAAAAGAAATTGAAACATATTTACATTCGAAAGGAATAGCTACGAGCCGTACTACACCTTATAACCCTTGTGGAAATGGTCAGGTGGAGAGATACAACGGAATAATTTGGAGGACAGTATCTCTTGCACTGCATTCAAGAGGCTTACCTATAACACAATGGGGAAAGGTTCTGCCTGAAGCATTAGAATCGATCCGGGCGTTACTCTGTACGACGACCAACGCTACACCTCATGAGAGAATGTTTGTCCATAAGCGAAAATGCAAATCTGGAGTAGCCCTACCGTCTTGGTTAAGTACCCCTGGTAAAATATTGGTTCGGAACTTCGTTCGACGGAGTAAGTACGATCCTCTTGTCCAAGAAGCTGAACTTCTAGAAGCAAATCCCAACTATGCATTGGTTCGCCTACCAGACGGAAAGGAGACTACGGTGAACCTGCGGCACCTTGCACCAGCCGGGGGTCCGGAATCGTGCTATCAACAAGAGGATGAGGACGACTCGGAAACAGACGATCGTCCTGAGACAGCAGAAAATCGCCAGACTCTACAACCTATTGATCCTATCAGCACGGGATCCGAATCTATCGGAGAAAAACTTCAGCCAGCTAACAGCCCTAACCAAGATAAAGGAAGCCCTCAAAACACCCGTCCAGAACAGACTCCTTCGAACGAATCAAATCCAAGCACACTTCGAAGATCTTCTCGTCTCAAAGGACCTCCATTGTACTTGAGGGATTATGTTCTGAAATGAAGGGGGGAAGAGTGTGATATAAACTTTACTTCTTAATTGTTAATTATAATGGCATGTGCATATAACATATGTTAATTGTCAGTTATATATAATGTGTTATCAGTTACATGTATTGGTTAGAAAATGTTCATTGTAAATGTTGAATTTCGATGATTATTAAAACCTTAAGTAAGAAAAGGTGTTAAATTCATTACAAAATGTTACTTAACTTCTTCACTAAAATTGTAAATTAACTAGATTTTGTTTGAGTATTAGGGTTCAAAAACTAGTATTTATACATTATAAAACATTTAGTTTTGGACATATCGTCCCTTAAGAATAAAACTTTTTAACAAAATAGTATTGTCTGAATGGCATTATTTCATTGATTAGAGGTTGCAATCTTATTTCTTCATTCTCCAATAGCGAATAAATATTGAAGAAGAATTGACGTATAATAGTAATAATAAAAATATAATTAGATATCCCAAAACTATCACCAAGGTGAGTGGTATTCATCAGTTCTCAGGAATTGACCTTGGATCATCGATTCTCGATACCGATTCTTTCCTCAAGAATCAATAGAACCGAGAATCGACACATCGAATCTTGACACTTGAATTGACACATCCCTACTAGATATGTATACATACAATATATTATCTTTTTTTTTCTATCATATCATCTTTCACTCCTTTTACAAAGCTGCAACAAGTTAAAATTGCCTCTCCTTCCCTTGGTGAGCCCTAATATGTTTTTGAATTCTTGCTTACACTTTTAAAATAATATCATATTTCTGAATTTTTTTGTAACTAAAGATGATTGTGTAACATTTGAAATGCGACTTCTAATAAACTAAAAATCATAGAAGGGGCAAACAATACAGCCTAACGTTTAGGGATGGCTAAAAGGAAAATATTGATACATGAAACATCAGTGACCAAAAATATCGATAAATAGATATATCATGATTTTTTTTTTTTTAATGAATTGTCATTTTAAATATTTCAATCACATTCCTGTTTATTATAGTTTCTTTAGGTAATGACATCGAACCACCGCTCCACCAAATTTGTCAAACCCATATAACTCTTGCAGATCGATTCCGATGCTTCACTTTGAGTTTCACGTTCATCGATAGCTCTTTTCTATAACTTCACCAGTATACTTCCATTTTTATAGTTTTAAATTGGATTTTATTGTCTAGTGTGTAATAATAAGATTTTCTTATATCATGTTCTCAATCATAAGATGTTACAGAAGTTAGCACCAGTTACAACATGGATTTAGGGTTTTACATGCTTTGTTGGCATTACAGCAAACAGTAGACACATTATTTCCTACCCAACCTAGATAAAATTGGAAAAGTTGCATTAACAATATTAAACATTAAAAACTTTCACCTATTTAAACTAATTTTATAAGGCTTTGTTATTTTATTCTTAAATATAGTTGTATAATATATAACATAGAGAAAATGATACTTCTTAAGGTAAGTAACGATGTAATGAAAGAAGAGATATCAATATAAAAATATAACACTATCAAAAGAAAAATATCAATCTATCGTTTATCAATACCCATCCCTACTAAAGATAAAATATATTATTTCTAAAAATTAATGACCATTGACTTGTGGTAAGCTGTTTTCAATCTCTCTTATTTGTTTCTGAATCTCTTGAATAGTGAAATCTTTTTGAGCTTCGGCATCCAACTTAGATTTTAGGTCATCTTTGATCTTGACTATCTTGTCTTTAAATCGTAGGTGATTACGAAGCAATTCTTGCAGGGTATGGCTAATCTTATTGTTATTCTGTTCCTAAAAAAAAATTTTTTTTTAAAATATAAATTTAAAGCTCAAGCAAAACAAATAATAAATTTACAAGGTTAACTCCTAAACCTAATCTCAGGAGATCAAACCAGGAAAGACAGTTCGTACAACATATATTGGTTTTAAACTCAGTCTAAATATAATTAGTAGCAGTCGTATTCCATACACCATGGTATAATTTGTTTTTTTTTTCTCACCTCCAAAATTTACTTTTTAATTTTAAGGAAAAAGCGTAACCAAATATGATAAAAACTTATTTTATGTCAAATAACAATAAATTTATATTAATGCATTATATTAGAAACAATTAATAAATAATGTTTTTCAATGTGAATTTCATTTGCAAACAGATTAATAATTCATCATTTTAATACGTAAAAATAAAATATAATGTTTTGTTGGGTATCCTTTCATTTTATTTACCTCATAGTAAATAGATTTATTTACGAGGCCGCTTTGGAATTGATTCTACAACTTTTTTGGTTGTATTTGGAATTTCGGAGAAAACAGTTTGCTGTTTTCTTGTGGTACTAGGATAATTTTACCAATCCTCTAATAAATAAATTCTTTATCTTACTCAGCAATTGTGATCCCTACACTATAGTTCATACATGACATTAAATTTTTAATAGTAAACAAAAAAGCAAAAAGTGTAATGAATAGAGATCTAGTAGAATAGTAGATGTAGATGTAGTGAATTAAAAAAATATATAATAAAACAAATGAATTTGTTGTGGGCAGGAGAAGTTCAAAAAAGGGAGTGGCGTGGACAG
Organism: Euschistus heros; assembly: GCA_003667255.2. NCBI lineage: Eukaryota > Metazoa > Arthropoda > Insecta > Hemiptera > Pentatomidae > Euschistus > Euschistus heros. Next base: position 21,595 of record RCWM02000876.1, on the reverse strand, counting down.
AAAAAGAAAAAAAAAGACACGCAGAAATAATGAAAGAAAAATGGAAGGAAAGAAAAAACAAGAGAGGAGCCAAAAATTGATATTCGCGTGGTCTCCAAGGCCGTTTCGTGGAAAAAAAAAAAACAAAAAAAGAAATGAATTAATACAAAATAAAATATTACCTCAATTTTTGATTTTTTTTTTACATTTTCTCGCTCTGACTCAACTTCTTTGATCTGTTTCAAAAGAGGCTCCAAACTTCTCTTTAGGTCTTCATACTGCTGCTTCGCTGTTTCATAAGTTACTTGCATCTAGATAGAATACGGAATAATTTTCTTAGAACAAATAATTAATGTAAAAATATATTTTTCAGTTAGGTTAAATATATTTGGTGTTGGAGCAATTCCTTTTAATATCATTATTGTATTAACTAATTAGTAACTATTATTATCAAATCACTAACGGTGGCAACACATAGGGTTCCCTCTTATCTGTTATGTGAGTCAGGTTTTGTATCTTGTGACCGCAAGAGAGCTGTATTTGAATAAAGTATTTTGCTCATATAAACTGCTTGGGTATATGCTTATTTTATCACCTGTCAATATGTGGGTGCTAATTATATATCTTCGCTAAATCATTACCTTCTTCCTTAATTCATTTTTCTCTTCATATAAAAGCCATTGAAGTTTCTTTTTGATCAATGTTATCTTTTCTAAAATATCCTGCTTCTCTTTGTAACTCTTAACATCGGCTTCCATTCTAATGATCAAACAAAACAGTCATTAGAACTATTTATTAGCACAAGAAAAATGGATGGAAAAAAAAAAAAAAAAATCACTGCTATTTCCTGATTCTATTTTTTAATACTATCAAAATTCTGGTACCCATTCTGAACCACTACTGAGAAAGATTAGTCTAATCCAATAAACATACTTTCATTAGCTGCCCCTATTAAACATACTCATGGTTTTTAATAGAACCATGGAGATATATTAATTTCTTCAACGATATCACATACCTGTTGAGTCAAGACATGAAAGGAGCAATTATCAAACAAAAAATCATCACAATTATCTAATTACACTCATGCCTTATTTATAAAACCTCCTCTTAAAAATGACTGATTGTGGTTTATACAATTATTATGAAGATCATAATAGGCTCTTACTGAAATATGATGACTATGATGAACTATAACCACAATATTTATTATACTAATATTTTATGATAAAATTAAATAGTAGTTTGTTTACAGTTTAATATCATTGTTTCAATTCTATAAAGAAGAATAAATGGTTAAGTACATCAAAAGCATTGAATTATAAAGATGTGCAAGGGCTCATGTGAATAGGACTTTGGAGAAAACTTGTGAAGTTTAATTCCAAAACGATATTAACATTTGATATCTTAGGTTGTGAATTACATGTTAAGTTGGTTAATAGTCTAATAAGTTTAAAGAAATTCAACGAAATGATTTTCTATTGTAAATAATTACTTTATAATAAAAAATGTTATTATACAAATAACCAATAATTAAATTAAAGTTAACGTTAAACAGAAATCAAACAAATTTAATTAGAATAATTTGTTAATAAACCAAATAACATTGTCATATTTACCGATAATAACAACTAAGATATTTAAATAATCAATCAAATATCCATAAACATGTTCAAAATATACCTTTTACTTTTCTGTTTTTCATTATCACATTTTATTAACAAATCTGCAAGAACTTCTTCTCTCTTAATAATTGAAGTACGAATCGATTTCAATTCCTCGAACTGTTCACTCAATTCGTGATCTTTAAATAAAAATTACATAAAAAAATTAATATATGAAATCATTATGATTAATGAAATGAAACATTCAAGACAAGAAAAAAAAATTAAAAAAATAATACTAAATACAAACTTTAACAATTTATCTATTAATTTATTACAACATAATTCATTTGTTTTTCCTAATCCTAAATAATGGAATTGAAGTTACTGAATCTTATTTTTATAATAAACAAACAAACCAATGGCTTTCTGGGTATTTTCTAACAACTGCTTTTGGTCCATTTTGGCAAAGTCTTGAACTCGATCTTGTGGTAATATTTGGCATAGGTTATTGATTTGAATGTTTAATTCTTGGGTCAAACTTTCAATCTGAAAATTTAAAATTATAAGCTACCATAATAAAAATACGATAAAGATTAACAATAATACAAAAGGTACTAGTTGAAAAAACAAAACAAAAAAAAAAACCCTGAAATAAATAAAGAAATCAGATCGCCAACCCAAAGCTCAGAGCTAATTTAGCCCTATAATCTCTTGTTGAATTAAAATTAATGAAATAAAGTATAAACTGATAAATTGTTTTGTTAAGAGTTCATGTAAAGTTTCATCAAAAGAAATTATTGAATAAAAAATCTACAAACTACATCATTAAAAAAATAAAGTATTATTAGCAAAATGGGTTTATTTCATTTCATATTATTAATAAAAATCCAATAAATGAATTTAAATTTTATTTTAGAGAAGTTGATCATGGATACAGCCAAAAGGCGTAAATCACACAAACGTTATTGTAAAATTAAAACTTTTATTAAGGTGGCGACCTACCTTACAGGTCTTCAGGACTAAACATAACAAAAACTAAAAGTAACTAAATGATATATAACAGGCAATAAACAAATAAACTAAATTGTTGTATGAAATCCTTTTAAAAGTAATTTTGTAATCAACTATGACATAATTATTAAGTTACAGCTAAAAATAACAGAAGTATTAAAATGTTTAATAAACATTCAAAAGCTAAACAATAATAAAAAATTATTGATGATAGAAAGTAGTGTAATAAATATAGGAATGATTAGGGAGAAAACAATGCTGGCACATTGTAAACTAAAAAAAAAAAAAAAATGGGCAAAAAATAAAGAGGAAACAAAAATAACATATATTGTATTTAATATACACTTTTCCATTCAGGTTTAAACATCAGCACACCAATAAAATTTTTAATTTTATAATAACTTGAACGTTTTTTTCTCATCTTATGATTCCACTACTGAACAACTCTAAAATTCAATTCTAGAGTCAATTATGTCAAAATTCAATTTCAAACAATAATTATAACACCACATTCTATTCTTTCCACCACATTCCACCCTAGAAAACCATAACTTATTTGATTGAAAACAATATCTTTTCTCGAAAATGGTAAATAAACAACTGCGATGAACCAACATACAATCAATATAGAACTCGTAATGCAGTCATGGAAATACTAAAATTTCATAAAACAAAATGACTACCTTTTTCAAAGTTGTAGGTTTTCCTTGTAGGAACCATGAAGAGGAGTTAGATGTAATATGCCTGGATATTACGAAATTACCACCATCAGGATTATACAGTTCTAATTCGATAATAGCTTTTTCACACCCATGTTTAATGTAGTCAGCAACCTGAAGTAGTAAAATAACAAAATATAATAATCACATACACCTTTTTAAATTGAGGAGGCAAGAGGTCTTTGAACATACATTTGGGGATCTGCCAATTATGTTAGGTTTTCCACCAAGTCCCAAAACAATTGCACAAACAAACGTTGATTTACCAGCACCATTAGGTCCAATGACAAGATTTAATTTGTTCTTTGGTGACAACTCAATCTCCTCAAAAGTCCTAAAAATTTAAGAAAGATTTTAAGAATAAAGAGGAGGTATTAATGATATTATTTAAATAACAGCGTTACTTACAAAAAATCCTGCAAATGGATTCGAACAATACTCCCTCTGCTGAACTTCATCTTGGTATAATACTGAAAAAAATGCCTAAATAGTCCATGGTTAGAGGAACTATTAATCATAATGAAGTAAGGATGTTCAATGTTATCAACACGATATTGTTATCAAAACTTGGCGGGAACTTAAATTCATATTATCAGTGTTGTGCTCGTTTTGTGATAGTCAACCCATAATTACTAAATGAATTCTAGGTTTCTCTGAAAAAATATGATTCGGTCCTAGTGAATTTATTTAATGGTAATTTGTACTGAAATAACCCACACTCCTTTCCTTCTTTTTTTAAATTATACACTAGTTCTACAATACTAACAAAGTATAACATAATAAAACAAAGTACCAGTTACATTTGTTTTTCTTTTTGAGTATATATAGAGAAACTAAAGATTGGTGTAGCAAAACAAATTCTTGTATCTTAGTGTTTAAAGTCCACCTAATTCTAGAATGTTCTATGGTGTTTAAATCCAAGGGTTGGGATGTATCTGATGGGCACTCTTGAATGCATTCATATTTAACTTTGTGACATTCCGTTAACATTCTAAGACTTGCGACCCCATACTACCAAAACAATGCAACCATCTTGTTTCATTTTCCCATCATCAGAGCCCAAAATATTGTACTTGCTTTCATCTGAAACTACATGTACATCCATGACTCCAGGGGTTCTTTAATGTACGTTTCAACAAAGAAGTTTTTTTGGTATGGCTTTACTGAAAGTTTCTGAAGGATTCAATCTTTAAAATGGGCCATCAAAATTAAAACTGTGGATTACATTTCCTACTATCAGCTTCGGAAAGTTATGTTGACGCTTGAAACTTTTAGTAAGGGCAACAGGAAATTGTAGATCCCTGGTACACCGCTTTACGCAATTTGTTCTTGTCCCCTCTAGCGTCCACTCTATGATGCGAACTTCTCAGTTTCATCAACGCATTCCGCCACGGAGGAGATTGTTTTATTTATGATGAGTCCCTGTTTGATTTTTTTTAAATTGTGAATTTTCTTTTCTATATCCTATATTGTTACATTTTGCTTTGGAGCCAGAGATTCCAGAGGTACTTTTCTTATTACTCGGTTTTCAGAGTCAGAACTTGTAATACCCCCAACCAATGAATCACACGGTAATCTTCAGTTAGGTTTAAAACCATATCATTAGACCACATCTAAAACTAACAAAAAGAATTTAAAAACTTTTTAGAAATAGAAAGTAAAAATTTGAACCACACGACTTGGAAGTTGAAAATACTATGGGACGTGTCTCTTCTGTAGACGCCGAGTGAAGTCCATACTGCAAAAAATGTTGCGTAATAGTCTAAAATTGCATTCCGATCGGGGACTTCAGACCTACGGATTTATGTCTCACAACGGGGTTTGGTCTATAGACCAAAATCGGGCAACATGTCAACTAGTGTGGACTAGGCTTAATTGGCCTGCTGGAATAAAATATATTTGATAAGCAAGTCCGCAAATAATCAAACCCTTAAATTTTTTATCGCTTCTTAGTTATCTGTTTGTAACCACCAACCGGTATTAGACATTATTCGTTAAATGAAGCAGTTATACTAGCTAATAGATGCTATTTCGGGCTGGTGCGAAAGATGAAAAGCTGTACATTGTCTCGCGCTACCAAATTGCGTCTAAACAAAACACTAATTAGACCGTTGCTTACATATAGGTCAGAGAGTTGGACGCTTACCAGGGCACAGGAAAATCAACTCCTCCGATTTGAAAGAAAAGTTTTATTTGATACTAATGAGCAAGCCTGGAAAATAAGGACAAATTCGGAAATCTCTGAGCTGTTCAATGATTGTGACATTGTGCGTTTTATCAGAGTTGGTCGGCTCAGGTGGGCTAGTCATGTGATCAGGATGAGCACTGAGGCTGTGCCGAGAAGGATCCTCGAGGAGGAAATTCATTCTACTAGAAGACGTGGGCGCCCCAGACTTCGCTGAATGGACGGTGTGGTGAGTGATGCACGCGCCATTCTGCCAGACCCATCGTGGGTTGTAGAGCCAAGGAAGAAGAAGAAGAAGTTATACATTATAGTATAATACTGTTTATAATGAAGTTTTTTTTTTAATTTTAAACGTGGTGAAACTGCATTACATATTTTAACAAATTTATTTTCTCATCTCGTTTTGACTATGAACATTTCTTTTATATTGCTGCAGTATCCAGCCGTCCCAAGTCAACCTCAAGACATGCCCATTTCTTGTAGTGTGCCTTAAGTTGCTTCTGTATTCTCATTTTATTGGTTATTTATATCAATAGCCTTTCTCATTCCAAATGTATATCTGTGCTAATATTCATACTAAATACACATACGTTTCTTCTGCCTTCCATACATTATAAACCTCAGTCGAGTCCATGAAATTTCTATGATCTAACACACAACCGACAGGTATAGTTCTTCACATGAAACATGTTTACGTGTGATACGCTTTCGGGGAAGGCGAGGGCATTACGCGTAGTTTGATATTAGGTGACTAAGAGCAGTGAGAAGCTCGATTCTTCTTATAATATCTGGACTGAGGCAGGGTCTAATGAGTGAGCTCTTTTAGACTCTCCTAATACGAAATAAACGCATGAAACCTCTATTTTTAAGTGTAGGGGCTTTTTTGACAGGTTCTAGCTCAGTTGTTGCTCGGATCGAAACATTGCCAATAGTTCTCTTTTTAGACATCAAATGGAGAAAATTTTTTGTTACATCACATTTGTCGCCAGGTCCTTCCGTTTAGGAGCTATATCTAGGAACTTTTTTGACACGTTCCATGTTATACTTTCTTTAGCCGACAGGATTAATGGAGATTTTTCTTCTTACTCCTTTAATTGTCTCATAATTCTGAAAGTAATCATGGCAAAATCAGACTGCACTGAAGCACTAACTGTCCACAGATGACGTTTCTAATCAGGTCCGATTTAAGTTTTAAGATGTTCCAATCCCTAAAAATAATTTATTGTAGATTTTCCAGGGATTACTCAAAGGAAATAAAAATTATTAAACATAACAAAGCATTATTTTATTATGGTGACATTTCGGCTATAAGATTGTTGTCCATCGTCAGGCCTTAAGAAAGAATGGGGGTAGTTCCGCAGACGCCCCCATTTTCAAATGCCTATTTCTTCCGTGTCACTCCACCAAAACATAAATCCAAATAGTGCTATTTAATCTACATTTGATAAATTTTTGTTTAATATTAAACTCATTGAAGTGTTTTAAGTTATCCTGTAGAAAATATTATGTTAAAATAGTTGGGGGCGTCTGCGGAACTATTTACCTTGGGAAAAAGTTCCGTTGACGCCCCCGGGGAAAAAATATTATTTACAAGATTTGATTATGATTAAATCTAAAAATTCATTGAACACATCTTTATTAGGATCTCTAACAGCTCGTCTCCAAAGATATTCACACAAGTGTGAATATAAATTTTGGGAATGATTGCCGCCCGCATGTATTCCTAGCTTAACTGATCATGGTGATTCTACGTTTTGAATGTGGGACAAAGAATTAGGATCTATAAAATGCAAGCTATGGTTCATTGTCTGGTGTGTGTGTCCCAAATTTGCAAGCTGTGTGTAGCTTCTCCATTCATCTGTAATGATAGTGCTTCCCGGTTTGACATTTTTTATGATCAGAGGTAGCTAAGTTGCAGCGTCACGCTTATTGTGGGGGCAAATTTCCATCCGGAACTTCTTTTGCCCATCCCGTTCTATCATCCCCAGAATCCAACTTCCCTCCACAATCCTTCCTCCATTATATTTTCTTGCCACAGTGATATTAAGGGTCACAATGATTATTTTTACCCAAAGGATTATTTTGTCTATATAGCGGGTTTGAAATTGGAGATTAAATCGGTGACGCAATAAACAAAAATGTCCTTGAATTTTAGTTGTAACCTACGATAATATTTTAACACCATTTTATGTAGCAAAGGGCTGGGGGCGCCTACGGAACTTTTTCCCTTGGTGATTAAATTAATATTTTCAACATAATAGTTATATACACTTTAAATAATTAAGTATGAGAAGAAAATTGGTTAAATAGTACTGATTGGATTTATGTTTAGGTTGTGTAACATGGAAGAAATAGGCATTTGAAAATGTGGGCGTCTGCGGAACTACACTCGAAAGAATACTTCAGATACAGAATCGGAAAATATAAAAAAAATGAATACAATAAATGGAGATGATAAACTAAGTGAGAAAACAAGTGAGTTGATAAAATATATAATTTAATGAAACTTACATTTTGACTTCAATATATGTTTTTGCCTGGGAGTCTATACTTTTTTGCAGTAATGTTTTTTTCACATTTAAAAATGAAACGCTTCGACACCTTATGGCTCTGTTGGTGTTGATTAAAAATTTGACGACAGTTTTCTGATCAGAAATTTAATGGAGAATACTTTTTGTTAAATAACATTTGTCGCTAGGACTGACCACTTTGTAAATATATTGGTTTGAATGAAAAACATTTGAAACTGCTGTTTTCTGTCAACATTGTTTATTTCAAATAATCATTTGATTGTTAATTTAACTTAATTATTAATTTAAGTAACTTGATCCTTTTAATTCTAAAATGTAAATTTGGAATAGCAAAGGTAATATAGCCCTTCTATATTACAGATTGACATATCATGATCTATTGTTTTTTTTTTCCCAGTTAGGGAGAAATTGAGTTCCCCCCCCCCCCCCCCCCCCCCAGTAGTAAGATAATATAAATACTAGGAGACATATAGATTAATGATACCCGTAGATCATACTATTTAATTTCATTAAAAAAATAAAAACAGAATGATATTGTTATAATCTACTTTATTAATTGCTTAATAACCTTAAAAATAATCTAATACGGGACTGAATAAGGTTTAAAAAAATAATATAGTAGCATATAAAATGTTTTATTCACAATGTAAAATTTAAGAGGAACATATTAAAATACACAGCCAATCACAGTCCGAACACTACCATTATGGCAGTAGTGTTACATATTTCAGATTATTTTCAAAGTTCCCCCACTAAAATTTGAATAGTTAGATTTTAGTTTTAAAAAAAAAATAATTGGGCAACACCTCACACTAAAATCAGGCACTTAGATCCAGGATTTGCCAATAAGAAGAATATTTTTTCAGTTTATAAGACTCATACTATAAAAAAAAAAAGTTAGTGATATACCATCAAATAATTTAACGTTAGTTCCAAGGCCTAAATGATTCCTAACCTTAGATCAATCAAAGGCATCTTTTTTGTTGAAGTGACCTACCTTAGACTTAGAACATTAACTTATTAGTTTAACATACATTAATTTATGTTTCAGAAACTCCATAAAGTAATTAACATTTTTACATGAGGGTATAAACTTAGAGAACAACTATATCTTCACAAATTACAATATTTTCAATACAGTCAGTTAGTGTTTCCCAATAAAAAAAAATGGAAACGTAAAACAATATTTATATTTAAAAATGAACTATATACATATTTGTTGAAAATAATCAAGCTTCTTCACTCTTTTTCTTTTCTTTATTGAGATCCTCAATATAGTATTTTAGAGCTTCCACTATAACTTTTCGATTGTGAATTTCGGCTAATTTCAGAGGCGTGTTACCATTCACATCTTCAGCTGTGATATCAGCTCCTCTGTCTAATAGCAAGTCAATAATAGCTAAATGACCAAATATTGCTGCAATATGAAGGGGGGTATATCCGTGCTCCCCTTTAATATTTGGATCTGCTTTTTTGTCTAATATTTGTTGCACAGTATCTAACCAACCTTTCCAAGTCGCATAATGAAGAGGGGCATTACCTGAACTGTCTTTCCCATCAACAGGAACATGGGCTCTTACAAGAAATCTGACAATACTAGAGTTACCAATCATAGCAGCAATACACAGTGGAGTCAAACCATCATTGTTCACCAAATTGAGTTTAGCTTTAGCTTTTATCAAAAGTTTAATACCTTCTAACGAGTCCTTATAAACAAAACAATGAACAGGAGTGTTTCCTTTATCCGATTTCGCATTAATATCAGCCCTTCTGTTAATTAATTCTTTAACTGAACGTGAACAAATAGTCACGTGCAGAGGAGTCAAACCCAATTTGTTTTTAGCATTCACATTAGCACCTTCACACATAAGCAGGTGTGAATTTTGAAAAATCCTTGCAGATACTGCTCTGTGTAAGGGCGTGTCACCATCATCGGATGTGAAATTCACTGTTGCCCCTGCCTTAATTAATTTATCAACTATTGGAAGACATTTCTTTACAGCTGCAATAAATAAAGGAGATTCGCCATAGCTATTGGTACTATTTACATCAGCACCACGTTGTATAAGTGTTGTGATAGTTTCTTCGTCTTCATAAGAGGAAGCGATATGCAACATTGTTTCATTATTGTAAGTCTTTTCATTAATGTCTACCACAGAGTTAATCAAAGAATCGATCAAAGCACGGTCTTTGTCTTGCACTGCCTTTTTAAACGGGCTTATAATTCTTTCATCTGATTCGGTATTGCCATAGTCAGATGAAGGAAAACCTCTTTCATCAAAATATGATTTAACATTTTTGTCTGAAGGTTCATTATTTCTATCTGTGATGGAAATCTTTTGAATTTTAGTCAGTACTGATTCTTCATTTTTCAATGTTGCATCCTAAACAAAAAAAAAAAAAAAAAAAAATAAGCATGGGAACACATGAAAATAAAATGTTAGCACACTAAATACCTCCAAATTTATTTACCATTTATCCTAAAATTATACTAGAATCATCGTAAAAACATTGCATATCAAATCAATTAAAATATTTAGTATCCCACAAAGTAGAATACTTACATCCATAAAATTGATGAATGAATAATTTTAATTAAAAAAGAAAATATAAATAATCACACAAACTTACACCCAAACTTTTAAGTACAATTGATTTGAATAATAAAAATTACAATAAAAATAAATATCCTTAAATCAAATTTTCTGATTTCAAAACAAACTAAAAAAAAAAAAATAGTGGTTCTTATAAAAAGTTTATATTTTCTTTTTGAGCATAATTATAAAAAGAATTTTATGTAGCGAACTACAGTTTAAGGCAGTTTACTGGCACACATGGACCTCACTGCTGACCTACAGAATATTTTAGTACAGCTGATCTACTGACCTGTTCATTTAGTTTTTTATGATTTATCTTTAGCCTAAAGTTCAGTTAATTATCATAATATAAAATTGTGAAAATGCACTGCATACTGTATTATAAATTGTGAATGGGCAATATTTAAAGGCCTCAAAATTTTCTTAAAGAACTCCATTTCAAGAATTGAAGAGATTACTTAGAAATACATTTAACATCTCTAAAATTCATTATTTCAGAAATTATTCTCCATCAAATATTATTGAAGTATTTATGGTGTTACAATAAATTTGTTGCTTGGTTTTTATTGTATGTTTAATTTTGTACAACATCTCATTCTTTATTTCTTGTTTTATTTTTAATATTCAGTTTAAAATAAATGTATTATGTATTTGTATAAATAAAATAATAATCAAAACAAAAATTATAAAAATTACATGTACATTATATAGGTATAAGTATGGTGTGTACAGGAATAAATAAAACTCTAACATGGCAACTGCTAGAAGGAAAACACTAAAAAAAACAAAAAAACTATATGAAATTGGAAAAGTTTAACATATTTAATTTTATTTTTTTCCCAATAATTGTTACGTTTTGTTGTTTTTTAACACTAGGTATATCCTTGTTACATTTTTAATTTAATTAATAATTTATTTTATTGAAATGTTAAGTGAGAATTGATCTTTCTTATTATTCTAGATCATACCAAGTAAGATATTTTCCTGATTAACATTATAGTAACATTTGCGGCAAATATTTGAGCCATATTATTGTGGATATTGATAACAAAGACCAAATTTTTCATGAATATTGTTCAAATAGGTGTGCTTTTTAAAAGAGAATACAAATATAGGTCACTATTTTAATTTATATTTTAAACCTAGGATTGTACGATAGTTTCTGGATTGTCTCGTTGTTTTTTAAAAAATTTAATTTGATCAATATAGATAGGTTTCAGTTCTAATTTTGTTCTATGAATAACAATAGATTTTTTATACAATGAATTTTTTTTTTAATTAGTAAATTAAATTAGTTTCACAGAAATTCAAAATTATAGAAAATGGGTTGATGCATAGTTCATCTTCCTCAGAAAATTTGTCTGGAATATAAGGTGTTGTTTGATATGTTCGACAAATGAATATCATTCCATCTCTCCACATATCAAAATATTAGTGGCAACAATGCTTCTGGCTGGTGCTGGAGGTGATTGGAGATAGTATTGCTACCAGCAATGTGTGACAATTCCTTACCTTCATCCGTACATCCAAAAAGATCATCTTTGTAGACGTAAACAAGATCACTGAGTAATAACGGGAGGTGACAAACTTTTGAATGGAGAATAACAAAGTTGGAATCTATACTAAGATTAATAACGACAGGAGGGGAGGGTTCAGTATAAGAAATGTTAACTTATCTCTAGCACCCTTTTGGGTAAATTGTATGAAGCAGTGAAATGTAAAGCTGATTGAATTTATTGATAAGTTGTAGCTTTTTTTTGGGTTTTTACAGAAGAGGAAATTTTGATAATAAACGTATTTTAACTGACCATAATACCATCAATATCAGAATTTAAGATGTGGGTGTGAGGGATCAGATTTTATATATTAAGGATAATTTGGCAGATTTTAAGGTTTAATAAAGATTTTTTTAATTTAAAAGATGAATATGCCAGCTTATGGGGCTTGGAATTAGTGAAGGTGCTAAGTATGTTTTCTATGAATTTAGGGAACAGTGAGTGGGAGCGACATTTAAGAAGAAAAATTCTTTGTTCAATTTTTACAGCAAGGTTTTTTTTTTTTTTGTAAACAGCAAATTCTATTGAAATGGGATTCATGATGGGGAAAGGTAAATTTTAAATAGAAAAAGAATATGGTATTTTCAGTAAAAGAGGGACGAAAAAGAGGAAAAGGTTGGGTAGTTACAATAGTAGAAGAATGTGGCCAACTGTTTGACAAAAGTCGGAGTAATACCAGTGGTCGAAGAGCTTTGCGAAACCATGAGTGTTGCATATGGTGAAGTTGGAGCAGGATGATGATGAATTTCTTGTTGAAGTCGTTTTATTTAAATTCTGAAGTCTGGCACTGCGGCGGATCCATGAAGGAGTCATATTAGATTCTTGTGGTTGGCCCAGAAGTTTATAATCCATGATAAAAATAGTATAGTTGACTGTTAAGGAATATAAGAAGGAGATGGTCTGGGATGCAGTCAGGTAAAAGAAAAATATATATCCAAGTTGAAATTTTTTTTTATGGTATCTTGATGTTTTTTGACCTGCCAAGCAGGTCTTCTTCAGTGCTAAAATTACAAAAAAAAAAACTAGATTTGACCAAATGATAACAAAAACTGATGGATAAAATAAATGACAAATCGATATAAAAAAAGCTAGTGACATAATAAAGTATGACATTGATATTATGGTATTGCTAAAAAACACAATAATAGCATAATAATGCCTAGGGAAATAAACAGTTACATTAAAAAAGTATGATACAAAGAAGTACGGTAAGGTTAAGGACAAGACAGGTAAGATAAGAGAAAAAAAATGAAAATCTGATAATGGTAATATTAATAAATAATAGTAAATAAAAATACACATGAAATGAAAAAATCAATAATCCAGGGTTCAAAAGATAGTTCTAAAAAAAGATAAAGTGCTCAGGATTTATGTTCTTTCAGTAAGAATGTCAAGGTAATGGACGTTTGTTAATGGACAAAATAATTTATCTGCTTATAAGAACTTTAATTTCTGGTTTAATGTTTAATACTTTAACAAGAAAAATGAACTATTTAATTTATGTGAGCTAATTTAGTTTAAAAAAAACATTTTAAAAGAACTATTTATTTAAAAAGAACGACTTTAACTATCTCTAGTTCATGTAATTAGGAAAATCAACATATTTTAGCATGATTTGGTTTGGCTATCAACCCTATAAAAAAACCTGTGATTGAATTGGTTTAAAATTTCTTTGAAACATGGGAAATATATATGTTAATCTAATCAACAATAATTTAATAATATGAAAACCTTTATAACTTAAAACCTCAATTACCTCACGTTTGCAGATGGCTGCACTGATAGGAGAAGCAGTCAACATCCTTAATTTTCTGTTCTGTAACCAAAGAAAAAGATAAGTTTATAAATCTAAACATATACTTGTTCCAATAATACTATGAAAATAAAAGCAATAAAAAAATAATAAGGTTTAAAGATTCATATAGTTAAAAAACATTGTTCTATTTCAATTGCAATTGTAATTATATTCTTCAAGCAAGCATCTCATTGGAGTTTTATAACAGATTCTTATGGTCCACCTTGGGTAGATAATTTCCAGAATTTTTGCTTTATTAAATCGCTTCATTCAAGCATTACTACAAAAGCACTAGAAACCATAATCATACACAACATCCACCAAATCCACAATGACACATCAATATTTTTGGCTACAAGATAGTTGTGGAAGAGTGATATAAATAAAAATAAGATTTTTAAAACAAACAATCATGAATAGCTGGGAATTACTTGTACTTAAACAATTTTCATAGCCACAGTCAATTAAATATAGTACCAGAACAGAGAAAAAGAACAGCTAATTTTTATCTTTACGGTAGGGTATTTAAAACTAATACTTAGGTATTAACTCTAAAAAATAAATATAATTGGAAATAAATCATTCAACTCTACTTTAATCAGAAGTTGACACGAATAAAACTTCAATTGTTTTTAATTAAATACTATGATGTACCATAATGTAATAAATCAAACTGATCTACAAATCCTAACAGAAGATAAGTGGCTATCCTGAGATAGGAAATAACATTAATGTACATTCTCTGTATTTAGATGAATTACCAGTCAAATTTAATAATGACAGGAGAAAACCTTGAGTAACAATATAAAATAAAAGCATAAAAATATACTATTATTTTTTAATTAATAGGAATTTCAAATAAAAATGGGTCTTTTTAATATAGAAATGGAACCATCCTGTATATACGTTTGGATATTGTAACTAATATATAGAGGACAAAAACATTCACTTGGTCCTTGAAACTAAACATTGATGTTAAATAAAAATGGAAGAAAGATGAGAAATTTGGCATTCCTGATATAGTAGACAATTCATGGAATGTTGAATAGCAATAATAGTAAATTGTATATTTTAATATGGATGTTATCCAGTGCATGTTATTTACCCAGGTCTAAACAACATCCGAAGAACAGCATGCATACTATATGAATACTTATGATCTAATACAAATAAATTCATGTATGTGGGACAAAATAAAAATAGAACTGGGCTTTTGAAATCAATAAAATTCCCAAAAATTAAACAATTTACTGATATATTTGATGCATACATTAACGACATTGATTTAACAAAGGCTGGGAAGGGCAGCAGGCTACAGAGGTATAATACCTTAAAAAAAATAATCTCCACAATAATGAATCAGAAGCAAACTTTGGAATAAATTGGCCTATTAAGAACTGAAGTCTACAAAATGTTGAAGTTAAGCCGATTGGCGGGAATAGCTTATTCCTCGTCCAAAGAGATCGGAAAACAAAATTACTTTGGAATGAAACTATTCAAGATTGTTTCAAATGATCCATTATTTCAATATTAGAGGCTTCTTTTAAATTACTGTTTACATTTTTGTTTTAAGTTCTAGATAATGGTGTAAAACATTTCATCATCTGAATTCAGTTTAATTTTATATGTTTTATTCCATTGGCATCTTCATTGCATGTAATATTTGTAATGAAATACTTATATGATATATTCCCCCCGTATAATTAATAAATAATATATATAACCTAATAAAGCTTTGGTTCCTTAACTGTTTAGGATACTAATAGAACTTATGTATTTATCGCTCAAGTGGTAGATACCCTTAAGTCCATATGTTTATAATATTTTTAAGTAACTATTTAAAAAAAAAAAAGAGTGCTGCCATTGTAAAACAAATGGAACAAACATTGCAGGACAAAATATTTATTATCGAAGGCCTCTTTCATTGAAGATAATATTTTGATTCTTTTTTAATTGGCCAAGTTAGTTGTCTTTAGTGTTTCGATGTCTATTGTTAAACTTGTCGTTTCAAAACAAATACAATTCTTTAATTATGATGAATTAAGTAATAACCCTTAAACAGGTAATGTATCCTGGAGGATACACATATTTAATGCCTTTTGCACAATAAATGACGTAATATCCGACGCATTATCCTACTCATTATCGTCTAATATCCTTTATTCAACCTTGAATTTCATGATACATGTGTGGGGGTTAGCGTAGCTATAGTCATTCAAAGGAAAAAAATAGAATAAATGTATTCAAAAATTCCCGGTCTGCCCGTTAAAAAGTTAAATTTATAGAAAATATGTAGGTACAAATTCAACTTTGACCACTCTTCGTTTCCCAGGCACTGTGCTATTGGATAAATTTGATTTCAGAAGAAGATAAGGCTTAAATTTTAGGCTTTGTCAATGAAAATTTATGCACATGTTAATATTACAAGCGATAGCTGATATCACACAATTTGGTGAAAAACATTTTGACCAATAGAATCATAATAAAAATAAAATTCAAAGAAACTTCCTTTTCACTGTGAACAAAAAATATAAATTATCCAAGCTCTTCGGTAAAAATCGTTAGGGAAATGTCTATTCATTTGAGTGTTTCTACAGTTTATTCAGCTTTGAATTGGAGAGAAAGATCAAAGCTTTTACCAGTGGAAAAGCTGAAATTCAAGCGATAAACTGTTTCTACAAAAATAATTTAATTTAAATGGTCTTGAAGGCTACAGATATTATTGGAAAGGTTCTGTTAACTGTTTAAGTAGAAATTTTAGTTACGGAAGTGCAATCGTTTGGCGAATGTTTTATCAACCCAAATACTGAGGGTAGCATTGGACACACCAAGAATTCCGACTGCATAAATGTACTCGAAAATAACTTGTTGGCTTTCCTTTTTGATAACAACCGAGTAAAATGGACTTCCTAACAGGGTAATGATGCGATTCGCACAGGCCGTGCAATCAAAACTTGGCACCTCACAATATTGATTTACTCATTAGCCTGCTTGTTCTTTCAAACTCAATCCAATAGAAAATACATAAGGTATATTGCAAGAAATATATACGCCTAAAACCACCAATATTGGATCGTCAAATCTATCAAACTTCATATTCAAATCTTGGTACCTATATATTGAAAACATTAATTTCAAGAGAGTAGGCTTTTTCAAGTTCAACAAAAAGAAAATGCGAGCTGAGATTCATAAGTTTTTAAAGTAAATACTATTTTTTTTGTTTATTTTTATTTTATTTTTTTTAACTTTGGTTTTGCAATTGTGACACAATTGTTTATGTTTCTCAAAACGAATAATGCTTATATTAAAAGCTCCTTCATTTCAAATAACCTTTGATTGAACAGTTTTTGATTTCTAAAAACATTTCATAAAAAAATGGTTTTATAAATAAGAATAAAGTGGTTATATAGTTATACAACGCACATTATATGGTGCTAATAATATTAATAGTATATTTTAAGAAATTAAATTATGTCAGTGTATACATTACAATTATGTAGGTAGGACTCACGGTGCGCACACTTCTGCCTTGTTATCACTATCACCTTGAAATCATTTATTAGTGCTTATAAAACGCAGAATATTAAAGAGTAATTAATTCTTTGTTCAGATGATGATAACAGGTGCCTGTTGTGTTGTTCATGCAGTCATTTCTGTAAATAATGTTATCGTGACTATATCTTCGTACGTAAAGTAAAATCCATGTCAGTTATAAACACTAAGTTGGATCAACTTTAGTGCTTATTTTTGCTGAGTTTTTTTCAGTGTGATAAGAAGATGGAGTTGATAATAAAAATGTTTGAGTTACATTTAATGGCAACACTGGCTGAAGGGGGAAACAGTGGGAAATTATTTCCCTCTATCACTTTGGTAAGAGTGTTTTTAATGTCTTTCGGGAAATAAACAATGAGTATTGTTTTGTTGAAATTAATTAACAGTTGATATAATGAGTTATACTTGAAGAATCTCTTCTTTCCAGAGGTAATATTTGAAGTTTTTTAGTTTTTGTACAGATAATGTTAGTTCCGCATTTTTGTCGGAACGAGATAAAGGGATTAAACTGAAATATTTTTGATGCTTGTATCAAATCTTTTAAACCTGGATTGAAGAATTGTTTGTTGTTTGAATTCGTTTCGTTGTTTATAAATACCATTGCCTTTGCAGTTATTTAAACACTAAACTAATCAATGTCGAATTTGTTTAAATTATAAATAATTATTCGTGAACTAATTTAAGTTGATTTAAAATGTAATATGTTTTAATTCCTAATATATATCAACGTATACACTGGGAACTCGATTAAACGAGTCTTGATCAACCGTGCCTTATATCTTTTTATTTATTATTTATATTTTTTTTTCACGAAACATTCGATTGCCATCTAGGCATTAGGCATTTTTTTTTACTAGCATTACTACGGGCAGGCAACAGAATGCGGAGGACGGCCTACAAGGAAACTAATCGTCAGTAACAAAATTTTAATGAAGAAGGATTAGCTGGGCTAGAGAAGGTATTTCTTCTTTCTTTCTATATCTCGAAGGCAGAACTGATGCTACATCCATCGATTTGATGGTTTTTAAGCAATGGATAGATCGTGCGACGGCAGATAGTATAAGCAAGAAAATAAAACAAACAAAAATAAAACCAGTCATATCGTCTATCCATAAACTTTTTTTTATTTCAGCAGGGGATACATATGCTAGCAAATTAGGAGAGTATCTCGCCGGAACGTGCCAGGAACTGGCACACTGACAGTATACATTTGCAAGTAATTGGCACGAGAATGGAGAGGGTGGAACTTTCATGTATACAATATATATATACTATCCCTTTCAAAATAGATTCAGGCCTATAGCAGTCTGAAATAAATAAACCTTCTCTCAACCCCCCCCCCCCCCCCCCCCGAAATATTGAAAGTCAAAGAGGAACACCACGTCTAAGATGAATTTCTTCTTAGACGTGGTGTTCCTCTTTGAGTGCATCCCTGACCATCTCCATTCATCATAAGAGTCAAATATACGTTTATCATTAAAATATAATAAAATTTGTGAACTAAACTAAATAATAATAAGTGTAAAACACATTTAAAGCAGTTTTGCAGAGTAATAAATGTCTTGCTTAATAATATCAATCAAACAAATTTTTTTAATCTCTCACGTACCTATATAAACCAACCTACGGATAAGAAAATACGGGATATCTTAAGATTGAAGTCAGATTGCTCTAAAGTTGTGTTGCGTGCTTACCTTACATGGTACAGCTGCACTTAGAAAACTTTTACCAATAGATATTTTAAGAACCATATTCCGAAATATCATCCTAAGCCCTTTTACTTAGACCTCATGGAACTTCAGTCTACAACAAAAATTCACACTGTAGAGCCTTTGCCATCAATAAAGTTTTCTTCCGTTTTAGGCATATCATAAAAGTATGAATTTTTTTATAATAGGACTTACAATAGAACCTTGAGACACACCATAATTATATCATGGAATATTTCTTTTGGGTAGATTAGGAGACCTATTTTTGTATATAATAAAAATAGTATGGTGACCTATCCATCTGGGTTATCAATGGTTTATTTATTTTTGTTCTGCTTTCGAATAATGTGGAGGAGCACCATGGTACTGGAAATAATATTTTGCCGATATGATAGGTAGAAATGCCTTCCACTGTAAAAACAGACTCATCTGTCCATAAACTCCACCTCGAAAAATGGTATTCTTCAATATCATCTGCATTCAGAAGCTAATGGCAAAATTGAGGTCTATATTCATGATCATTGGGTTTTAAACCTTACATAGAAAATCGAATAAAATCAAATCTGAATAATAATAATAAATAAGTAAATGTAATAACATAAAATCCTTTGATCTGGTGTCGCTTTATTGACAGTTTTCCTTTATTTTCTAATAAATAGTAATTTTTTCTTTGCTTTTCCGATGAAGAGTTTCTTATGTTTAAAATACATATTTCCACTAAGCGATTATCATATCTTATTTACACAAGTAACTAATTTGTTTGCCAAATGAAAACATCATATTTTTCCGGTTTTAAAAGTAAATTTTTCCATGAAATCAATACGGAATCATTAATTTGATCATACCAGATGAAAGCTGGTTAAATTTGCAAGTTTGTGAGAGATTTGCAGATTTGCAAGTTTTTTTTTTTTTTTTTTTTTTTTCGAAAAACGGCGAGCGTTGAAGTACTATAAGACATTGTAACTTCCCTAAATAACGTGAAGATAGGTTCACTCTCCTGTTCTATAGGTTCCAAGTTCGTAAAATTCAAGGTTCCATGTACTCAGTTCTTATAGGAAATATAATACTGAATCCGAAAATTTGGTAAAAATGTTTAAACAAATTGGAGAAAAAATCTATGAATTATCGTATATCTGCAACGATTCCTTCTTTTTATACTAAGAGGGACTCACGCTGTATGTATGTAATAGTTCTATTTAAAATAAAAAAATTAAAATGTTATTGTTATCAAATGGTAAATTCTATTTACTAAGTCTCTAAAAATAAATCATTTATTATGTTGGTATATGTAATACTTGAAGGATGTTTTGGAACTTTTATATTTATAGATGCTAAACTAAAAAAAAACTTCTATATGCAGTGTATAAAAAAGATATTTCAAAATTATTTTATTGTTTTTATTATCAGTCGTAAAGCTCTGAAGATGGATACGCTTAGCAAAGATAGTTCAATTTTGGAACTTCTTGTTCTTTTTATTTACCCATCAGCTCATATTTTTTTTCGAGAATGCAGCTTTTCTGATTCCAAGTCTTTTTTTAACATTTTTGATCCACTCTACTCCATCAACAAGAGATGCTACATATTCTACTATTCTTTCAATAATGTTTTCTTACTCCTGACAGCACCACAGACTATCTTCTACACATATATTTTTTAAAATGTTTACCTTACTGAAAGAATTTGCTTTGTTATCCAGGAAACCAATGGAATTCCAAATTTTGTTCAAAATAATCAGTAATACTCGCATTTTCCACTGCAGTTGATGTCCTGTTTCATTTGTATGTTCATTGCAGAGAATATACTGGTAATGTCGGCTAAAAAAAGAATAACGTTAAACATATTTTAGGTGTTGCCCCCTTGATTGTCGATGCTTATTTGTTTTCAATTTTTTTTCTCTTAAGTCTGATTCATTTGTCTGTAGAAGATAAATTTTCAAATTAAATTTCTTAAAAATTAATGACCTTCTAAAACCTTTATGGACCTACGCATCACAAATTTATGGAACTGCTAAACAGACACACATAAAAGAATTACAAAGTTTTCAATTTTCAACATTATACACACTGAACTACGCTTACCAACAGTGATTGAACACATACGGACACACTACAGACTCTTTAAAAATTAAAGGGACACCCAAACAAACACATCAATAGTATGACCACTTCTCTCATGCCGGAGAATACCAGAAGGGGAATCAAAAGAAACTGGATGAGGGACCTACTTACATAAAAGTAAACCAAGGGAAGGAAGGGGTGACACTGGGCACTATATCATGCCTAACATGCCAATTTTGTTTATATTCTGATTTCAGCACATCCACTGATTGTCTATTTTTTTATTATTTTTTTTTT